>PVHP010008173.1:0-10946 GCA_004024765.1 Zapus hudsonius | reverse complement strand
CTCATATTACACATTTCTCTTTGGGGGCCTAAGATTCTGGCTCCCAGTCTTCTGAGTCCCCAGTTCCAGTTAAGGGCTCCCCTTCACTGAGTGGATTATTTGGCCGAATTAAAAGCTGTTGAATGCCTCCCCCAGGCTTTGGCTTCTCCATGCACAAGTGCTCATTTCATTGTTCGCTGTTCTTTCCTAATAGGCAGTGTGCTCAGCCTACTCCTGGTGGCAGACTTTGGTTCATGCCAGTGGTCTTTCTTTACTCCAGCTGTCGTTGACCAGCTTCCCCGGGCAGCTTGTGCAGTGTCTTCCAGCCCTTCACTAACTACCATCTGGGGGATAGTTACCATTCTGGACCTTGCAGTGTCTCTTGATGCTGATACATGGCTTTCTGTAGTTTCTTCAGCAACAGGATTCTGCCTCAGACCTGGGGTGGGTATTCAAGCACAGAATCCTGCCTTGTTTTTGGGACCTCATGGGTCACTTTGGTCAACAGCTCAGTGAAGTAAGGAACCGGTGAATGGGACCAGGATTTGCCAGATTGATCAATTTTCCAGGCTTAGACTCTCTCCACTTCTATTCACTGCCCCTCTTGCCAGGTGAAGCCCACTACTTGCTCATTAGGTTATTGTATGCCCATAAGGATTTTATGAATTTTGAACCACTTTTGTTTTTTGTTTTGAACCCCTTCCCCCACCCTCCATCCCTTACCCCACTCTCATAAACTCTCACTTTTTCTGATTGGTCTGTGCAGAGTTTAAAGTCACCCTGGTTGGGAGCCACGTATGAGGGAGAATATGATTTTTTGAGAGTTCACTTAGTAAGATCTGCTCCAGGTCAGCCCATTTTTCTCTGAATTTCGGTATTTCGTTTTTCCTTTCAGCTGAGTAAAATTCCATTGTGTAAATATATCATAGTTTTGTTATCCATTCCTCCATAGATGGCATTTTGGTTGATTCCAATTCTTAGCTATTATGAATTGAGCTTCTATAAACATAGTTGTACAAATGATTCTATCCTGAGATGTGACATCTTGCGGGTAGATGCCTAGTAGAGGGATAGCTCTATGTCCATTCTGTTCAGGAGTCTCCACAGTTCTTTCCAAAGTGGTTGAACAAGCTTGGAATCCCACCAGCAGTGAATCAGGGTTCCTTTCCCCCCTGCATCCTCCCCAACAATTATTGTTGTTGGTTTTCTTTATGATTTCCATTCTGACTGGAGTAAGGTGGAATCTCATTGTGGTTTTGATTTGCATTTCCCTGATGCTTAAGGATGTTGAGCACTTTATCGGTTGCCTAAAGGTCATTTGTGTTTCTTCCTCTGTGAATTCTCTGCTGAGATCAGTGCCCCATTTTGTGAGGGGGCAGCAATGTGCAAGCTTACCTTCTGGATTAAATTTGTTCTGAAGTATTTTATTATTTTGTTATGAATATGATCTGTGTTAGGCTTGGTGGCAAGGCAAGTCTTGGAGCTACAGAGTGAGTTTCAGATCATCCTAGGCTAGAGTGAGAACCTACCTTGAAAAAAAGATTTGCTTTTTAAATTTTTGTATTCAGATAAGTCATAATTAGTTAAAAGAAATGCAATTGATTTTTTTGTATATTGATTTTGTATATTGCTGATTTAAAATACTGAATTTATATATGAAATCTAAAAATGCATAAAATAAAGTTGAAAGGTACTTATAGGAGTGAAGATGGGGAGATAAAGGGTAATATATTCCAAAAAGTATAAAATTGCAATTCTATAGGAAATCAAATGTATAGCAAAGTGACTATAGTTATTAATATTATATTGTGTACTGAAAATTGGCAAATAGTAAATTTTGGATACTCAACACATACAAGAGATAATTAATAGACACTAATTACTTACTTTTAGCAATCTTTTAGCTATTTAAAGTACATTAAAACATTGTGCCATATACCTTAATAAGGATATACATAAAGTGAAAATATTAAAGGCTGCATTTCTTACTTTTTCAAAAATACTTTTGGTTACAGTGGAAGGGAACATTAATTTAGATTATATTATTCTATATAATTTGCATGTTGAACTGTGGGTTATAAACATGTAAGACAGGGTTAATTTTATTAAAAAATACATAGTCAAAATAAAGCTTTTGTATAGAAGTTAATTGTAACCAGACTTTGGAAAACCTTTTGTTACCAACAGCAGTGTCTACAAATGAATTTATGGGTCCAGCAGTTATATTATTTTTAAATGTAGATCATTGAAAAAGCAAAGTTTTCAGCATATAATTTACTCATTGATGATACAGTATAGTATCTCTTTCAAAACAACCCAAATGAAACTCATCTAATCCTTAATGCAAATGGAAAGTGCTTCCTTACAGATGTAGAAACATGGTAGTTGGTTGTATCTTTAAACACTTACCTGCTGGGCCTTCAAACTCCAGGAAACATGCACCAAGCATTTGAAGTGATTTTCTTACAGTGGCTTACATCATAGAAATAATATCTTCAATTTTTGTGTATATGTGTAGGTGTGTTTTGTTTGTTAGCATTCTTGTGTATGGGAACACACATGAGGATGCTTCTGGGAAGCCAAAGGTCAATATCAGGTTTCTTCCTCAGTCATTTACCACCTTAAATCATGAGACAGGATCTCTTACTGAACCTAGAGCTCACACATTTAGACAGACTAGCTAGCCAGCAACACCCAGGGATCCTTCTGTCTCCCCTTCTTCATCACGGGATGGCAGGTATATATCACTCTTCTGTCTCATGATATGAGTATTGGGCATCCAAACTCTGTTCCTCAGGGTAGAGTGACAAGCATTTTACTGGCTGAGCCATCTCCCCATCCCCATCTTCAATTTTAAATGCAAATAATTAATTCTCACATGCTTTAGAGTTGGTTATCCAACTCTAGAGTCGAAGGATAGTACTGGTTAGTTCCTTACAGATGGTCCAGACTGTAACTTTAATATGTTGAAATAACTATCACCTATTGCCTTGGCCCTCATCCAGCTCTAAAATAATAACCTGCATTCATCTTAATATTCAGAGTTTTGTGTGATTTAATCTAATTACTTTTAATATGTGGATCCCATATTTAGCCACTTTGCCTAGCTCTCTTATTAGTTTTAAGAGTTTTCAGTTATTTCCCTTGGATTTTTTGTATAAAAATCATTTTGATAAATGATAACTTTTCCTTTCCAATTCCTAAGTATATACTTCTCTTTTTGGACCACTGGTTAAAATCACCAGCACAAAGTTTAGAGTCTCAGTGGACCAATGAGAGTAGACATCCTCATCTTTTGTCTAACTTCATTAGAAAGACTTCTAATGTTTCACTTTAGGAATATTTGCTGTAGGTTTATGTGAGATACTCTTCAAATTTTTATTTTGAAATCTATTGACTAAATGTGTTTATGGTTTATGGCTACATTTTATCAATTTTAACATCTCCTTGAGATGAACACTAGCATGGGCTAAAAAAATCAGTTACATTAGTAACATTTTCTTGTGTTGAGTCATCTTGGCATTCCTAGCATATCTCTAGTCCGGAGCTTTATTCTTCCAATACAAAGTTGGATCCCATTTGCTGATATTTAGCTTTGGCTTAAGATTAAAGAATATTCTATATTTTCTTTTCTTATTGCTTCCTTTAACACATTTCGGGAGACTGTTTAAATGATTTAGGTAATGTTCTGAGCTTTTTTTCTAGACTAATTTATGGAACACGGAGAATATCTGTTTCATATATGTGGGTAGAAATCATCCATAAATCTATTGGGTTTCCTACCACTTTCATGCAACTTGAATTTTGTAGTGCTAGGATTGAACCCAAGGACTATACCACTGAACAGTACCCTAACCCTTCCCATCTTTTTGACTCCCATTTCATTTTTCTGTGTTAGAGATATATTCATTTTTCTTCTTTGTTTTGAGAATATTTTAAGTTTATAAATTTTCCTAGAAAATCATTCATTTCATATACTTTTATAAATGTATTATTGTAGAGTATTCTAAATATTGCAACATTTAATCTATTTTCTATTTATTTTATGGTCTTCTTTCCTAATGACATTTCAATTATATTTTTATTGTTAATACATTTTAATATATCTGTTTTGTTATTATTTTCAAATAAACAATTTAAATGATTATCTGTAATTTATTAGTAACTATATTTTGTAAAATGCTTTTCTTCTACTATTGCAAGTTTATTTGCTGTTACTTTCAAAGTTTTTGATTAGATGATTTATTTTAGTCATTATTATTTTATAATATTTGATTTTATAGTTACAGATTGTCCTTTAATTACAATTTAATGTGAATTCCACATGTGCTACTGTTATATTTTATTTTACAATTTCTAATGAGTTACTTTCTCCTTTTGGAATAAATTGAGATTTCTTTTATGGCTTCATATATTATACATACATTTGTATGTAAATTTTCCATATGTATTTGGGAACAAAAGACATTTAATCTCTTTTTTAATGATAGGTACATAAAATATGTAGAATTTGAATTACTCATTGAGTTATTCAAATTCTTTATTTGGAATAGAAATTACTGACAGGTATTTTAATCTATACCAAAGGGATTTTGGATTTATCCATTGCTATTTATATGCTAACAGATGTCATTTTATATTCATCAAAGTAGTGTATAAATATGAGTTATAACTACTGCTGTCTGGCTAAATGGATATATAATGACTACATTTGGTTAGAAAACCATTTCTCAGATGGTGATGTCCACTAGCAAGACTCAAAATGCTTCAAAGTGCTCAGGCATGAGACATCTCTGTCATATCCTCCAAGGCTCAGGAACTATTGTAGTCAGTTTTCTCGGATGCTGCAGAAAATAACCCGACCAAAAACAGCTTGTGGAGGAATTGGGTTTATTTTGACTTACAGACTGGAGGGGAGACTCCATCAAGGCAGAGAAGACAATGGCATGAGCAGAGGGGTGGACATCACCTCCACCACAGCACTGCAAACAGTGGCAGGAAGGTGTGCCAAACACTGGCAAGGGAAGCTGGTTTATAATACCCATAAGGCTTCCCCCAAAAACACAGCTCCTACAAGGTTGTAATTCCCAAATTGCAATCACCTGCGATTGAGCATTCAGAATACAGTTGTTTGTGAGGGACACCTGGAACAAACCGTAACAGTCTGTCCCAGACCCCACAAACTAATAATCATACATGAAGTAAAATAGAATGCATTCAGATCAACTCCATAAGTTCCCAAAGTTTTTCTTTCAACTGAGCCATAATACCAAAAACAAACAAACAAACAAAAAAAGACATAAAGGCATAGAACATTCACACTGCAAAAGGTAGCATTAGGCATGGCAAAAACAGATTGAACCAATTCAAGATTTAAAACAAGCAGGGCAACATCAAACTCTATCTCCAAGTCTGATAATTCAAACCAGTAAATAACAAGTGTCTTGGAGATCTGATTCTGCCCCTCCAACTCTGATACTCACCATCTGGGAAAACATCACCCATGCTGGGAACTTGCCTTGACAGCCATTCCATAGTACTGGGTCTCCACTACAACCCATAATTCATCCTCATGGCTCCAGCAAGTCTCCATGCAGGTAATCCAACACACCTGCTTCACACTGTCTATGGCCATTTTTCAAAAAAAAAACTGTTGCAAATCCAATGACCCTCTCTTCCTGCATTTGTTATACTCCACCGAACCAGGTGGGCTACCAACTTGTTAATCCAGGGGGAACAAAGATGATTTTGAAGAGCAAGAAACTTCCTTCAGCATTCAGTCCCCTTACATCAGAGTCCACAATCTTCCTGCTGTCCCAATGCAGATCACCTGGCCCAACCTCAATGGCTGTAATCTCTCAAACAATTACAGCTAAACAGGCAACAGTTTCAGCCCAGAAGTTTCATTTCTTCCTGTTCCATCTCCACCTGCTTCCACCAGTTCATTTCCATGCAAAGCAACCCTGCACAAGTTCTCAAGACACAGGCAGGCAGAATGCAGCAAGACTCTTATGCAAACTGCTTCTGGCATAGTCCTCACAAAGTTCTTTCTCACCTTCATAAGCCAAACCTCACAGTCCATAGTTCTTACTGCATTCAGGTCTTTTAACTCTGACCAGAATGGTCCATCAGGTTGTACTTACAGCTCTGTCAGGTGTCTCTTAGGATGAGGTTTCAAATCCGTCCACATTCCTCTTACATATCAGTTCTAAAAGGCCAAAGCCACAGAATTAGGGTTGTAGCAGCAACGGATGACCCCATTCTTGGTACCAAATCTGTTGTAGTTAATTTCTCTCCTTGCTGCAACGAAGAACCCAACCAAAGAAGTTTGTGGAGGAATTGGGTTTACTTGGTTTACAGACTCAAGGGGAAGCTCCATCATGGCAGGAAAAAAGATGGCATGAGCAGAGGGTGGACATCACCTCCACCACAGCACTGCAAATAGTGGCAGGAAGGTGTGCCAAATACTGGCAAGGAGAAACTGGCTTATAGCCCCATAAGCCCGCCCCCAACAACACAGCCCCAGTGAGGTTCTAATACTCAAACAGCCATCAGCTGAGGGTTGTGCATTCAAAACACATTCCTTTGTGAGGGACACCTGGATCAAACCATGACAGGGACCATTGTAAAAGAGATGTGGAAAGAATATAAGAGTCAAAGGAAGGGGAATAGTGCTTTGCAATACTGTCTTCCAGACATAAAGTGGCCATTTTATTCAGTGGCGGATGCCACCTAAATAAGACCTGCATATCAAGAGGGATAAATGATGACATCAGAGTATAAGAGAGACTCAAGCTGAGTTTTATGTGGCCCTTCTACCTCTGCTGTATTGTTATCACTGGCATTTACCTTCTTCGAACCTCCATCTCTTTACTTGTTTCTTGGATTATTCTTTCTTTTATGTGCTTTGTTTTCCTTTGAGATTTATTTTTCATTTTCTTAAAATGACTCTTTCATTAATATTATTGGGAATTTTGGGAGAGAAATTCTCTCAAATTATTGAGTGTTCCAATATTTTTATTTTCCCTCATGCTTATGTAATACTTTGACCCAAAAACTTCTGACTTAATATTTTTTTTTTAGAAATTTGAAGACATGGATGAGAAGACAGCTCAGAAATTAAAGGTGCTTGCTTGTAATGCCTGCCATCCCAGGATTGACATCAATGCCCCAGCAACATAAAGCCACACACACAAAGTGTTGCATGTGTCTGGAGTTTGTAGTAGGACCTGGCATGCCCATATTCTCTCTCTCTCTCTCTCTCTCTCTCTCTCTCTCTCTCTCTCTCTCTCTCTCTCTCTCTCTCTCTCTCTCTCTCTCTCTCTCTCTCCACTCTATGTGTGTGATTAAAACAATTAAATTTTTTCAGATATTCTAATATTATTTTCTTAGAGCTAATATGATGAATGAGAAATACAATATCATCTGCTACTTTCACTTTTTTTCTTAAAATCAAGTAAGTCTACTCATTTTGGAACCAGGGATTAAATCCAGGTCCTTCTCCATACTAGGATGGTGCTCTATGCCTTAATTATACTCCCAACCCAGTTTTAAAAACTTTTCTCTTTTTATAACCTTTGATGTTCCAAAATCAGACTACTATACTCTATCCAGATGTATCTCTTTATTAATATTGGTCAGTAATTGGTGGAACATTTTAAAATGAATTTCCACATGCACCTAGGATGTATATCTATTATTTCTTGCACTTGTATATTATTTTCTTTAAGTATAGAAATAGTTCAATAAACATATTCTCACTGTAAAAAAATTAGACAATTTCAAAACATGCAAAAAACAAGCAATTATCATCCTTTCTTCAATATTATTCCTTTCTGTAAGGAAAATTAGTGTTATCAATTACATGTAGATCCATCCAGATAGTATTTTCTTCAAATGGTATTTTTTTATTTAATTTTTATAATAACAAGTTTGTGACTTACAAAACCAAAAATACAGCTAACACTAAAGACAGGACAATTTCCTGTCCTATTTTCACTCCTCAGACAAAACCTTTAAACACTTCTCTGAGTTTTTCTTTATTTTCATACTAAACTTTTAAATACCATGTTGACATTCCTTTGCTTTTTATGATGTTACATGCTAGCCATTTAGTATGGAATATAGAATCTGAGGATTTAGATACCTGTATAGTACCTCATATCCTGGCATGCATGTCCCCTCCCCCTACTTTCCAAGAGAATTTGATGGCAAATTTTAGTTTAGTCAAGATTCAGTGTTTATGGCTAATTTTAAATGACTTATGACTGTTCCAATATTTTTCTCGAAACCATGAATTAGTGACATTATCCTACCTCTGGAGGACTCTTTTCATCTATTGACTTTTGCATCCCCTAGCTGACCACCCAAGGAATCATTTTGAATGTATAAGGGGAGCTCACTGGAAATCAACCCAACTTAGGGCTTCAGTCTTAAACCTTTCCCCTACTTTCTTTGTAACATAGGTAAAGATGATTTAACAGGAACAGTCACAACTTCCTGGAAACAGTGTCATGAAAAAACTCAGGGATGCTTTTTCATATAACTAGTGCACTCTTTGTGGTTTCTATGAGATTTGTAATAGAAGGAGTAGGTTTTAAAGTAAACAAACCGCCCACTATGCATAAATAACTAAATTTACTAAACAGTTAAGTTAAACATAACAATCTACTTCAAGCATGTGATACAAGTAGAGTTTAGGTTTATTCAATGATGCCTCCTCCACAGAAAACTAGAAATTGTTCCCCCCAAAATAGTCAGCTGGATCAATGATCTCATGTGCTGGCCATCTGTCCTATGAAGTGAACTGCAGAAAACAGTTCTCTTCTTGTGAAGTTTTGTCCATGTATCATAACACTACAACTTTGTTTCTTATTTTTTTAATTATTCTAGTTTATATTAGAAATGAACCTTTTCATTAAAGATACTGTATCATGGTTAGGGAGGTAGATCAGTCAGTAAACTGTTTGCCTTGCAAGCATGAAGATCTGAGTTTGATCCCTGTAACCCACATGAAAAATAAATCCAGGCATAATGGCAGGTGTTTGAAATCCCAGCACTGGAGGAGCAGGTATAGGAGAACACTATGGGGCTTGCTGGCCAGACAATCTAACCTACTTTTGAACTCCGGGCCAATAAAAGGCAATTTCTCAAAAAAAAAAAGTGGATAGTGCTTGAGGAATGACACTGAGGTTGTCCTTTGGCTTCCAAACATGAGCACAGGAGTGCCACACACAAAGAAAAATATTGTATCATAAGGCCTGTGCTCATAGGTAAGTGAATTCTGCCAGGTAAATTCACTACTTGTATTTTCCAGTCTAATTTTGTTGTGTATCAAATTGCTCACAATTGAAATATTACCTCTGGGGAAGACTGGGAAAGTCCATTTCTGGAAGAGCTGAAACTTAAAGGGTCAGGACCACTGTTCAAGGTCATAGAAGCAGAAAACAACTGTTGAGAGGCAGAGTCTGACCAGTGGTAAATAGAAATTTTCTCTGGACTGAAACATTCACCCCTCTGCAGAGGAGGGAGGCCATGTAAGCCAAAAAGTCCAGAAAACGGGTTGTAAGACCCCTACCTGGGGTTACATAAAGCATAATCAACCTGGGGGAGGAGGCTCTACAAGCAGTGAGCTCCAGAGACACAGCTTCCATGAGTTGTCCTCTGCTGGGGTGAGCTTTTCAGCTGTGCTGCTGTCTTTGATTTATCCATGCTCCTGTAAGCAACCCCTTGCTCTGCTCAGTAAGGAACCCCACTAAGCTCATTGGTCCATTAAAACTAGTTTTGGTGCAATTGTGCTTTGGTCTGTCATCTGTGCCCTATCTGGAATGAACAGATGTGTGTTTGAATCTTCCCAAGGAAAGTTGCATGCAACCCTTGGCACCCTAACAGGGACACCACAAATTTGCATATTGCAATCATTGGGACAGTTTGGGAGTCTCATATCTGGGTTGTGACATAATCACTCATGCGTGGGTTTGGAACTGTCTTGCCAAATGCTCCAGGTGGTCTACAGGTGCTCCTAAGGAATCTCAGAAATGGATTCCTACCGAATATGCTTGTGAAGGAAACAGTCATCTTCAATTTGCTTTTTTCAAATCTGGAATTTTTATATATGAAACTCTTTTTAATAAGTAATTTCTGATGATCTTCAACTACTTTTTCTTTTTTAAATTTTAATAAAAATTTGTATTTATTTGTTTGTTTGAGAGGAGAGAAAGAGAGAAAGAGAGAGAGGTAGAGAGAGAGAATCAGACAGAAAGAACACACCAGAGCCTCTAGCCCGTGCAAAAGAATTCCAGATGTATGCGCCTTGAGCATCTGGCTTTACATGGGTACTGGAAAATCAAATTGGGGTCATTAGGCTTTGCAGGCAAGCACCTTAACCACTGAGCCATCTTTCTAGCCCCTGAAACTTTTTATTATACAGTGAACCCACATTTAATTCTACTTTATTTATTCTGTATTCAAAGAGGTGAGTACATACTCAACATATTATAGGCTATTAGGCACTCTAAGGAATAATATATATACACATATTTTAAGACTGTAGAATTCTTGCTCTCTCAGAATAATAATTACTGGTGGGTTTTCCCCTTGATTTAGGATGCTTACCTATCTGTCTGTTTCTAGCACAAACTCAACCCAGTTTCAGGTTTGTTTGTACATGGGGGCTTTGTGTGTGTGTGTGTGTGTGTGCGTGTGTGTGTGTGTGTGTGTGTGTGTGTGTGTGTGTGTGTGTGTGTGTGTGTAGTATATGCATGTCTGTGTGCAGGTGCATGCACATGACTGATGCACACCCATGTGGAGGCCAGAGGTGGCTGTCAAGTGTCCTCTTCTATTGCTCTTCCACGTTCTCTCTTTGAGACTGGGTCTCTCATGAACCTGCCTTGCTGTATTTCAATGACACTGGCTGAGTAGAGAGCCCCAGCGATCCTCCTGTGTTCAGTCCCCTTAGTGCTGGGATG
>PVHP010008172.1:0-54165 GCA_004024765.1 Zapus hudsonius | reverse complement strand
GGGAGGTAGTAGAAGGGAACAGGAAGGGAAGAACAAGGAGGAAGGCAGGAGGAGGAATGCAGAAGACAGGAGAAGGTGAAAAGGAGAGAGGAAAGTATCTGTGGTTAGAAAAGAAAGAGAGCAGCCAAGACCAGAGGAAGTGCTCACCCTACTCCACCCCCACCCCCCACCTGCTCACTAGCCTCTCCAAGCCAAGAGACCAGAAAGGGTCCCAGAGTCCAGGAAGAGCCCTAGGCAGCCTCATACAGCCCTGCTCTCCCAGCAGAATATTGTTCAGGCTCCCCTGGGGGGGGGGGTCTGGCCAGGTTAGGAGCCAGTGACTGTCCCTAAGGTAAGAGAGAGAGGACTAGACCTGAGAGTGTGCCTGAAGATCTCAGGGAGAGGAGCAGGGAGCTTTGTGGGGAGAATGAGGTTGTCCCCCAGGCAAACCAAAAAGCCAGCAGAGTTCTGTGCCTCTTTCACTGCTGACAAGTAAGCTAGGGAGCCAACTGGACCGAGGGAGCGCACTCTCCAGGCTTGCTGTGCAGCGCTTAGTTCTGCTGACCCTGCTCCTACTCCAGAGGCCTATCGACACCAGAATCTGGCCCTAGACTCAAGGAGGGAAGAGTAAACCTCCCGGTGGATGCTAAATATGGATTGGGGGGGCAGCCCGATGCAACCATGTGGAAGGATAGGAGAACATCCTTCCTTTGAGGGAGGGAGGCTGAAGGCTTGACCTCTTGTGCCACGAACATCCTCTAAACTGGGAGGAACATCTCAGGGAGGCACCCCTCAACTGTCTCCTTGCTCCCCTATCCCTGGAGCCAGCAGTACAAGAACAGATCTGGCTGAATCCATGAATCATGGTGGGGGGGGGTGACAAACAGAATGACAACTGACTTCTTTGTAGATACCTGTTCTACCCATGTGAGCTGAGGCTTGGAAGATG
Organism: Zapus hudsonius; assembly: GCA_004024765.1. Taxonomy (NCBI): domain Eukaryota; kingdom Metazoa; phylum Chordata; class Mammalia; order Rodentia; family Dipodidae; genus Zapus; species Zapus hudsonius. The sequence goes on along the minus strand of PVHP010008172.1, from coordinate 53,237 downwards.
GCCTGTTTCCCCTACTTTTGCCCTCAGCTCCCCTAAAGCTATAAGGAGCTCTAGAGTTTCCCCTCTCCTATGGGGGTGAGCATCTTTTGTGGGGTGCCTGGCAGTGCTGGGCTCAACTCTGCCTCACAACACTCACGTGCCACCCCCAGACAATGGACAAGAGATGGCTGCAAAGGCTGAGTCACCAGCTGGGGGTTGGCCAAACCAGTGGGGACTACCCTGGACCACTGTGGAGTCACAGCCATAGTTAGGGAGATAAGATGGCCACACTCCTCCTCCTCCATAGCCCCATTTTACAAAGGTCAGAAATGAAATAGGCAGACACACATATCACTACATTTATGCCAGAGGAAGGGATCGAGAAAGGGATCCTAGGAGGAAAAGTCTTATAAGAACTTTAATAAGACCCCACCTCTGATAGTCATGGTCTCCAGGGCTTGTCTTGGCAGGAGGGAGGAAGAGGCCCTTTATCTCGAAACTGGAACCAGTATGTAGGGGCTCAGTGCCCAGAAGAGGCTAACCTAAGGCAGGCTTCTGACCTAATGGGCTTTCCTCAGCCATTGTATTTAAGGTCCAATAAGTGACCATACGACCGTGTTTATGCTTGTTGGCTAAGCATAATGATTTACTGTGGCCCCTTTCACTCTCCAAACCATCCCAGCTTGGTCAATGAATTATACAGCAGCAGAGAAAGCATGGAGTGGAGAGGCAGCAGATCTTTGTTTGGCAGCTAATGAGTGGGGGAATTCAGAAACTCCTGCCTCTCTGTACCACTCTACAGTGACCCAGCAATTGCTCTGAGGGACTCGCTAAGGGTGTGAGAGAGGACTGTGCTGTGTCCAGGGGCACGAGCAGAAGGGTAGCAAGGAAGGGAGAAGGGAAAGCACTGATGGAGACCCCAAACCTCCCACCGTCTTCAGCAGAGCCATCAGGATCCCAGCACCATTTTCCTCTGTGGCAGCTCTGGCTTTCCATCAGCATGGAGGCCAAAGGGTTCTAGGCAAGAGTTTAGATACCAAGTTCCATGCCAGGAGTGATGGCTCACACCTCCCAGCTGTCGGGAGGCAGAGGTAGGAGGATCAATGTGAGTTTGAAGCCACTCTGAGACTACATAGTGAATTCCAGGTCAGCCTGGGCTAGAGTGAGACCCTACCTTGAAAAAAAAAAAAAACCCTAACTAAAGAAAACAGAGAAAGATGCCAAGTTTCCTACCGGTCTACCTGCCTCCCCCAGCTCTCCTGGTAACCAAATTGTTTCCTAACTTCATACCCCCAGGAAGACAAGTCAGGTTCACCCATCTCAGAAAGCAATGTCTTACCCCAGCCTCAGTCCGGTCCTCAGAGACTGACTTCCCTTGCCATCCCCGGGAACGGTCCATGCCCCACACTTCAGAACCTTGACAGCAAGCTCTAGATCTAATTTTATCTCCCAGAAAAAGTTCTTCACACACACAACCAGCCTTGTTTGGATCCTCTTGTTGTCATCTGGCTTCCTGACTTGATCCCTTCCCTTTTTCTTTGACCCCACTTGGACTCTGGCAGGGGCCAAAAAAGCCTGTGGAATGTTCTTCCCCACCCCCTCTCCTCCTCCCCTTCTCTTTGCTCCCACCCTCCAAGGACAGCTCTGCTGCAGCAGGATCACTGGGTTCCTCTGCAGTCCCCTTCTCCTCTGATTGGCTGCCCCATGACGCCTGCCTGTTTTCTACCCTGGTGGGCACAACACCCACCTCCCAAGTCGGTCTGCAGCACAGGCTCTTGATCCACTTAGCCTCCCTTTTAACCCTTAAGGACACTGAGGCCTGCTGGAGGACGAGGAAGTATCCCCAAGGTGACCTGGCCCATCAGTACATAGGGACAGCAACCCAAAAGACCTTTTCCCAAAAGACTAACCGTCCCTGATCTCTCTTTCACCTGAACTTTAAGCAGTCCTAAAGAAGGGTAGGAATGTTCAATAAACCCCTGGGTACAGGCTCCATGGGAATGGTCCTATACTTCTCCCCAAGTGTCTATTTACCATTAGAAGAAACTATGGTCCCACTGTCCAGAAATCTGCTCCTAGATTTCCCTGCGGGGAACCCCAGGAAGCTTTACTCCAGGGACTCCTTGCCACCCATAGATACATGACCTTCAGGGCTCATGAAGACCACCCCATCATTTCCATAGAGTCAACAGGAGAGCTGTTAGCACTTGGCTAGTGTCTCAGAGGCTTCAGAGCTGTCATTTAGGTGGGGGACAAGTTAGGGGAGTCTTGGCTTAGATGGGGCAGAAACACCACTTCTGAGTCTGAATATTGTCTTAATGTCCTCACCTTTGGGAAACTGGGGAAAGCACTTCCAAAGGCACATATCCCTGCATCTCAAGCCACAGAATGGTCATTTGTGTAGCCCTGTCACTGTTTTGATGTGTAAATTTCAATTTCCTGGGTCTCCTTGCCTGGGGAGGTCTCCTCACAGCTTTCCAAAGAAGGACACTGACCTTTGTCAAGGAGACCCTTATAGAGAAGTCTGGCCTGACACAAACCAGTCAGCCTAAGGACTTGGCTGGCTTGAGGGCAGAGGCCTAAAGCTTGGCTAATGGTGGGGTCTCTTTAGAAAAGAGCAGGGTGACTTCAGCCAAGCTGACAACACGGAGACCTCAGCTGAACTACTTAGTGTGTGGCAGAAAAAGACCCTCTGGTGCCTGCTGGGCTTAACACTAGGGATAAATGGTGCCCCCCCCCCCAGGCTTCTATCCCTGGAACAATCAGTCTGTCAGTCTCCCATGTGGGGAGAAGGTGGAGGACCAGGATAAGGACAAACCCAACTTGGCCTCTCCCAGGAACCCCCTTTGGGGGAGGTCATAGGGTCACCAATACTTCCTGCCAAAGACTTGGGCCACTGCCTGGACGCAGCTTGAGAGACAAGAGCTCAAAAGGTTGGCCTTGCTGGACCTGAAAGCTATCTGATTCCACACAGCCTAGAGAGTTCCTTCTGGTGACTTCGCATAGCATCCTGCCCCGTGGGCTGGTCAGCAGCCCTTCCTGCGGTAAACAGCCTGAACCTCCCAATGCGAGGGCAAAGGCTGGGGAGCTTCCAGGCTGGAAGAAGAGGACAGCGTGGGGCTTGGAGGCCCTGACACTCAAATAGCCCAAGAGCTGACATCCTCAGATCCAAGCGCCAAAACTTTTATCTGGGGTTACAGCTTCTCTTCCCACTACAGGCAGGTGGCAGGAATGAGTCTTCCCCAACCCCCACACACTGCAGAGGGACCAGGTTGGGGGGAGGGTGGTAGATGCAGCCGGAGGAAGCTTTCCCAAGGTTCAGGTCTGGGAGGAAAAGGGATACAGTCGTGGATTTCACCCCTGCAGGATGGTGAGCTGGGCTTCCCTCGTTCTCTCTGGGAAAGGTCCAGGGGATGCGGAAAAGAGATCATGCGTCTCTCCATCCCTTTTAGGGAGGTAGGACAACAGTGTTTGTGGGGTCTCTTCGCTGTTTTCCAAAGGAAGTTGGTGTTAGTCTGTGCACCCAGGGTACGGGGATGGCCAAGGGTCATTCAAGTAACACCGATGACTCTCGGCCAAGGGCGGAGACCCCCACTACGCTCATCCCTGACACAGGAGGCTCGTCTCTGCCGGTGAGCACCTCCCACCGAACCGCCCTATTCCTTCTTCCAAGACCTTGGGCAGCACCTCTGGGAGCCGATCTGCTCAGAAGGGGAAAAAAAACAAACAAAAAAAAAAAAAAAAAAACTTGGGAGCAGCGACGCAGCGCCAAGGCCAGCAGTGCCTCGAGTGAACCCGGGGGCCGGTGACAGCGCCTCGCGCGCAGCCCAGCCGGGGCTGCGGCACCGTGACTTCCCTGGGAGCCGCTCGGCAGCGGCGGGCTCGGCATCTCGGCGACCTTACCATGGTTGCAGCCCTGGCCGGGCCGGCTCCGCCTGGACAGCGCCCCAGCGACCCGCGGAGGGAGGGAGGGAGCGAGCCGCACGCCGACCTCGCCGCTGCGCGCCGGCCCGGCCCGCCTCCCCGGGTGCGGACCGCCGGGGGCGGGGCGGGGAGAGCCGTCCCCGGGGCGGGGCTTCGACCTCGGCTGCGGTGCTCCTTGCACCTCCAGAATCGCTGGGCAGGATTGGACCCTTGGCTCGTCATCCCACGGCTGCTCTGGACACCTGGTTCTTACCCTTTGATGAACGGTCTCTTCAGGCAGTGCAGCCCAACGGGGTCTTGAACCAGTCCCCAAAGAAAGATAAGCTGGCCCACCTGGCATCCCCGGAAGATGCCCCTTTGCACAGGGAGGGGGCGGGGGTTGTACAAATTGGAGAGAAAGCAGCAAGAGTTTAGGAAAGTGAGCTGACTCAAGTTACTGATTGGCCAAACCCCCAGGACACCTCCTAAAGGGAAATGTCAAACATTCTCTACCTCCAGGCAGGCTGTGAAAAAGACACAGACTAGCAGCAGGTGCCTTTTGTTCAGGACCCCAGATTAAAGATTAAAGAGGATTTGTTACATTAATTATCCAGAGATTATCTGTTGGGAGGGTGGAAGAGAGAAACCAAGTGGTTTGAATTGGCAGGGAGAGGGTCTCTAGAGGGCTCACTTGCGTCATTCTTCCTCTGACATATATAGTAGCAGTGGGACAAATGCCTCCACTGCTTTAGAAGCTTTAGAAGCTCCGAAGGGTCAGAGCAGCAGCTAGGGGAAGGCTGGTGTGTGGAGGTGGAGGGATAGCAAGGGATTTCCTGAGTTAAGTAGGTCTGAGCTGGTCAGGTTCCTGTGGGAGTTTGCAAAAGCATGCCCCTCTATGACCCCTCAAAAGCCCTCCTCCAGGGCTGGAGAGATGGCTCAGCGGTTGAGGCATTTGCCACCAGTGCTTAAGGCCCTGGGTTCAATTCTCCAGGACCCACATAAGCCAGACCCACAAGATGGTGGCCCTGGTGCGCTTTCTCTGTCTCTGTCTCTCTCTCTGCTTGAAAATGAATAAAATATTTTTTAAAAAAGCCCTTCTCCAAGGGCAGGCTCTGCCTGACTGTACTTTGGACAAAACTGAGCCCTACAGGCATAAGTGCCAACAAGTTGAGGAGAAATCTTTCCTGTTGGGAGGAAGACCTTGGATAAGTCCCTTCAATTCTCAGGGCCTCTTTAGAGGAATTAGACTGGATGATTTTTAAGATTCCTGCTGGCATTCTAAAAGTAGAATTCTGCCATGCAGAAGAGGAGATGGAGGAAATGCTCTACGCTCTCCAAAGCAGTAGCAGCGGCAGGAGCTGCTAAAGGAGAGACTCAGACCTAGAGAAGCATATGGTGGGAGCCTGCTGCTTGACTCCAGAGAGGAGACCTCTAAAGGTGTAAAGAGGTTCCTGGCAAAGGCCTGGGGTAGACAAAGAGATGAAGCTAAAGTCAGAAAAACAAAGACATGAAAGAGAAAAATCAGTGCTGTTGTTGGAAGTCTGTAGAAGCAGCAGCTGTTGCTGCCATAACCCCTGAATGTCAGCCCTGGGCTATACAAAGGCCCGCTGTTCAAGGCCCCAGGCCATGGGCATGCACTCATAAGGACTTCTTGGGTGCTTCTAGTTGGCAGTCCTGTGGCCTGTGGTAGGGAAAAAACTTGTGTCAAAGAAAGCAGGCCAGGCCAGGCATGATGGCACACACCTTTAGTCCCAACAATTGGGAGGCAGAGGTAGGAGGATCGCTGTGAGTTCGAGGTCACCCTGAGACTACAAAGTGAATTCCAAGTCAGCCAACCTGGGCTACCTCGGAAAACCAGAAAAGAAAAAAAAAGTAAAAAAGCAAGTCAATCACAAGAGTTGATTTTCCCTTAGTCAAACATCCCTCCAGGGCTAGAGATGGATCAGTGGTTGCTTGTAAACCCTGCTGATCCAGGTTTAATTCCCCACATAAAGCCAAATACACAAAGTGGCAAGAAGCCCTGGTACACACAATCTCTCTTTTTTTCTCCTTGTGAAATAAATAAATATATTGTAAAACATCCCTGTAGCCTCTAGCACCAGCCCATTCTAAGTGTGGGCACAAAAACATCCCAAAAGGTTCAGCTAGTTCATCCTCAGCTGTGCCTGGAATCCCAGTTCTTCTCTGGCACCTGCTGTTCAGGCTCCAAAGAGCCCTGTGTGTGCTGAGGCATGTTGCTAACCAACTTGTTTTGGGAGAAGTAAGGTCCCAAGAGATGCCTTTGGCCATGGAATTTAGCTCAAAGCAAAAAATCATGGTGTCTTAATGGTTCATAGTCCCTTTCTAAGCACTATAATACAGTCCCAATCTGAAGCATGCTGGGCAAAACAAAAATGAAGATATACTGAGCCATCCTGTAAGCATTGAGGACACTCAGAGAATTTGGCCTCTGCATATGTTCCCATGCCAATGTTGACTGCCATCTCACTGCCTGAAGAAAGTCCCTTGCTCTTCCTGGACCTCTGTTTCCCTCACTCACTGAGGAGGCTGGAATTCCCCCCCCACACACACACACACATACCTCCCTGTTCTCTTCTGTATTCACTCAGGCTCACATACCTGAGCAGAAGCCAAGTCAAGATCCAGCCATGCTTGCCTAAGTCACTAATAGTACTCTTCCTACCTCCAGCTGGAAAGTGGACTGGCCAATTTTGCCTTAGCACAACTCAGCTCTTGGACCTTTAGCTCTCCCTTGAAATTCAACATCCCACCATGACTGGAGTATAGTGTCCTGGGCAATGCCAGGAATAATCTGGGGAGTGGACACTTTGAACTGAGCACAAAGGATCACTCTTTGGGAAACCCTACAACCACATCCCTAGCTTGCTCTTCTGACTTCTCTATAGAAGAAACCCTCCTGGCTCCATTCATGGGTGAAGCTTGTGTTGTCCAGGAGCTTAATAAGGAGACTGCATTTGAGCCAATCCAGGGCTCAAGTTCAAAGCCAAGATGAAAAATGATTACTGCAGGAAATCGGGATGTTCAGACATGCATGACTAGCAAAGGTTACTGTTGCCTCTCAGTAGTTATTTCCCTTAAAATCTTGTACCAGCAAGAACTAATCGTGTCTCCCTTCTCCCAGAGGTGGATGAGTCCTTGATGACACAGTTAGAGCCCTGGTGGGGCCAAAGGCCATCACTGGGTTGTATCTTTCAAGGAAACCTCAGCCAGTCTGGCTAGCAAGTCTTGTCTAGGCAGAAGCAAGAAATAAAAATGCTGTAAGTTCACTCCTCCCCTAACCATTTCATATTCATGGGGTGGGCATGAGAGGTGGGTGGAAAGGTTGGGGAGTATTTTGTTTCCTAGCATCTGCTGCAGTGGTGCACTGTTCCTACAGTGCCAGAACTGGCAAGGTGCTACAAACCAACCATTCTGATAAATCAGGACCTTCCACCTTTTTCCCTGAGTCCCAGGTTAAAAGGGACTTGCATACCTCCTAATGTGACTTCTCACTTCAGGGTCTGACTCTCTCAAGAGGTCCCTAAATACCTCCATGGACAAAACTTCACCGATTCCAACATTTGCTATTCAACCTTTGAGAAACTGGGTTCTTAAGGTCTTCATCATACAGAGTCAAAATGTCTTCCCCTGGCTTTTCTTTCTCCTCAAGTGCCTCCACGCTAGAAGCTTTGCTGATTTATTTCAATACTTTGTTCTGTCATTGGTTGTCCATACCCTTTCAAGTGACACTGTAATCTCCCAAATTACCCACAAGCCCCTCAAGGGCAAGAGTGTGCCTTCTGTTTTGACCTCTGCTCACTTCTATCCAGTAAAAATGTGAGCATATGATGCAATGATGACTAGGTCTCTGGCCCCAGGAGCTGGCTGATCAATCAGGAATGACTGACCGGATGCACTGATTGGTTTTCCATTCTGCTTTCAGAGCACAGACAAACCTCGAGGCTCTGGGCTTCAGTGACCTATCACTTGTCCTTCACTGGGGCGCCTTGAAAACTCTCACCTACCCCTCAGCCTCATAATTCACATGCCATCACATGGACATTGCTCCCACAAAAACCTTGCCCTTCACAGTTATTGATATTGCTGAAATATATTGACAAGTTATTTTATAGGACAATGTGGCTACAGAAGAATTTTGGTACCACATAGAGGATTTTCTAGGGCAGGATGCTCCTCAAAGTGTTCCTTTAACAAGCAAGCTTGGAGCCTCAGTTTCTTAATCTGTGAAGTAGGGAGGAAAAAAAAGTGCACTTCGTAGATTGCTATGAAGATTCAGTATGGCATGGGAAGATGGCTCAATGGCTAAAAGTGTTTGCCTACAAAAGCCTGCTGGCCCAGGTTCAATTCCCCAGTACCCACAAAAAGCCAAACACAAAAAGTGGTGCATGCACCTGGTGTTTGCAGCAGCAGAAAGCCCTGCCCCCCATAAATAAAATAAAATTATAAATAATAAAATAAAATAAATAAAATTTTAAAGGGATGGCTCACTGGTTAAGACACTTGCTTGCAAAGACTAATGACTCAAGTTCAATTCCCCAGTAACCATGTAAAGCCAGATGCACTAAGTGGTTCACACATCTGAAATTTGTTTTCAGCGGCTAGAGGCTCTGACATGACCATTCTCTCTGTCTCCCTTCTCACTAACTCTCTCTGCTTGCAAATAAATAAATAAATATATTAAAAATATACTTCTAAAAAAGATTCAAAGCTGAGTGTGGTGGCACATGCCTTTAATCCCAACACTGGGGAGGCTGAGGTAGGAAGATTGTTGTGAGTTCAAGGACAGCCTCAGGCTACAGAGTAAGTTCCAGATCAGCCTGGGCTAGATAGAATGATACCCTACCTTAAAAAATAAAATCAAAAGATTCAGCAATATAATATGGTATAATCACTAGAATGAATAATAGCTATTATATCTGTAAATGAGAAGGTTATCAACACCAAACCAGCTGCTGCCAGCTGTGGCTACTTCAAATGTTTTCCCTGAAAGGATTAAAAGTGTTCATGTGTGACGGGTATATGGATGGAAGCAGAGAGAATACCAGAGTTACGCCTTCAAGGGGCTTTGGAATAACCAAGATTCCATCTATGCACGACTCCATCTCTAGACAGCAGCTCGGGGTCTCAGATATACTAACCCTGTAAACAGTACTAGAGATCCCTTGAAACCAGAAGACTTGGCCTCTGGTGACTGTGCCATGCAAGAAACTTTGGCTGGCAGTCCTCCTCCGTCTCAGAGCTGGGGCTCCTCTCAGGAACTAAGAAGCATTACTTGCATTCTGTTCCCCTCCTCCGGGTCCTCATTCAGCCCCCTGAAGTGCAGCTGTCCTGCTGTTCCCCTCACAGCAGCTGACCCCAAAGCAGCTGAGCAGAGGAGGGTAAAGGCGACCTGGACAACCGCCTTCTGGTGGAGCAGCTGTCATGGTGACTTCTTGGTTACAGATTTTCTTCCTCAGAAGCCAACCTTCAGAACCCACCCAGGCCTACTGTTCTTCCCTTTACTAGAAAGCCCCACCATTTCAAAATCACCAGAGTACTCTGATACCAAGTTGGAGATGGGTTCTAGTTAGGAAACCACTTTAGCTTTTGCAAAGGCAACAGGAAGTCCAAAATGGAAGTGCCTTGTGTGACTTATTCTGAAGGAACAAAAAACTAAGGGAGTAGCCAGGAGTCCTGGTGGTGCACGCCTTTAATCCCAGCACTCAGGAGGCAGAGGTAGGAGGATCACCATGAATTCAAGGCCACCCTGAGACTACATAGTGAATTCCAGGTCAGCCTGGGCTAGAGTGAGATCCTACCTAAAAAAAACAAAAACAAAAACAACATCAACAACAAAAACAACCTAAGGATTCTGTCCTTAGTTCTCTCATCAAGCCCAAGATGAAAGAATTACATTTTCCTGCCCTTGTTTCATAGGTATAAGGAATAAGCTGCCCAGGTCTCAGAGAAGCCAGAAAAATCATCCCCTTTACCCTTTCCAGCAGTTGGTGCAAAAGCAAGCCATATCATGGCTTATCCTAGGTGCTCAGGACCAAGGAGGGTTCTTGAAAAGTAGGACTTGCAGTTGGGCAACCTAGCCTATTCTCAAATTAGCAAGTCATGGCCAGAGGTCACCAGTCTTCCATTCTGCTCTGGAATTGGCAGCCATGGTAACTAAAGATGAACAGGGTAAGATTCCTGCTTCCTAAGAAGCTGTATAGTGTGTGTGCATGGGGGGGGGGGAGGTGTCAACCTGCTACAAAACCTGCTCCCGAGGTCCAAGGTACCCTGCCCTGTTCAGCAGGTTGTTATTTCCTTTCAACAGTTCCCTGTTTCTTCTCAGCTAGGAGCAAGGGAACTAAGGGAAGGCATTTCCCAGGGGTTCCTTTCAGATAGCTCACATTCTAAGATTCTGTTGCCATCCCCAAGAATGTAGACACTCCTAGGTTTTCAGAGACTGTGGGGTTTCCTTTGTAAATAAAGTACCTCCAAACAAAACTTCCCAGGGGTTCAGGAGCCAATGAGGAAGCTGACTGTCTTGTCCCTCAGGGATCAAATAACTTGTTACTCTGAAGACATTTGAAGTCTACCTCCCATACTATTCTGGTTCCTGGCCTATTTTCCAGAGCTGGTTTCTTGCATAATTGATAAATACAACAAAGAAAATACTCCTTTGTCCCCTGACAGCCTGAGCAGTCACATTCAGGGGTGTCTTGAAGACAAAGTATCTTGAGGCTGGAGCAGAACTGTCTATCAGGAGTACTTCAGCCCCTCTTATCAAGAGCTGCGTTATTTCCAGAAACTCCCCAGGGCTATGTGAGATGGAAACTCCCCTAACCAACCATTGCCCCCACAAGACCTTCTTATTAAGGGCCTGCTAGTACACACACACACACACACACACACACACACACACACACACACAAGCTTTTCCCTCAGTCCAGTTCAACCTCCTCTCCAGCCCTTAATGTCCCAATCCAAGGACTGGGAGCATCTCTCCACCCCACTTCTTGGACAAAAGGACCTTGAGGGGCCATATGGAAAATTGGCAGAAACAAGGACTACATCAGGCACCATCCCCAACTGTGGACCCAGAAGGGCTTGTGAAGTTCAGTAACTTTCTGCCTACTACCAGCCAGTCATTGGGGTTGAGTCACTAGAGAGTTCTTGCCGGGAATGGAATCTGGAACATTCTCTATGGTAAGCATTCCTAGATCAGAGGAACCAGAGGCCTTTGACACCAGCACCATGGAGCCTCCACTGTAGGACTGCCTGAGGGCCATGTGGCCTGCGATGACAGGCTGGGAAAGCCTAGCTCTCGTGTCTTTCAAGGAAGACTACCTCATCCACCTCTCTGCTAACCCCACCTCCAGAGAGCCCAAACTGCCTGGGAGCCTTCTCTTCCCAGCTTCTGTGGTGGAGCAGCTCTGCCACTGAACTGGGCTGGGGAATTATAATTATCCAGACAGGATAAGAGCTATTTTAGGAAGAAGCCATTCTGCTGCCAGGCTTTTGACTTCCTAAACTAAAACAAGATGCACAGAAAAAGGGGGTGAAGGTGGGGGAGGATGGGAAGGTGCCAGCTCAGTCACAAACACCAAATCTTGTGCCAAAGAAAATAGTACCCTTCCCAAAGAATAGATTTGCATTAAGGGATGAACAAAAGTCCATCTGTTAAGTCTACCTCCTCTGGTTTGGGGAAGGAGGGTGTAACTGGACTCCTTACCCACTTGCCAACTTTCCCTCTTCTAAGACCCTTCAAGTGTGCTCATTCAGCCTGTTCTGTTTGTTTTGACATTTGAGCACAGACTATTAAATATTATTATTTAAGTGTTTCCTGACCATGTCTTATCTCCCCATCCATGTGGGTCAGCTTCTCAATGCCAAAAGATTTCTGTGAATTAGTGCCTAGCAAAGTGCTAGACATCTGAATAAAAACTGTTCAGGGAAGGGAGAAGGGGGAGAGGGGAAGGAACCTGAAGAAAGAAGGACATTGCTTTGCATGAAGATAATCTCTACAGTGGAGCTCAGGGCCTGGGGTTGGATAAGAACTCCTGGCAGAGGGGGTGGTAGCTGCATTCCTGGATACCTCTCCTTCAGCTGTTCTGCTGAGATCAGACTCTCTGTTCATTTGTTTTCCATCTGTATTCAAGTGTTCATCCTGGGCCAGTAAACCATGGAGGGGACTCACTGAAGGCCATTGCTAGGCTTTGGGTAAGAGAGGAATGTGGGAAGAGAAAGAAGGGAAGCAGGAAAAGCTTTGACCATCTTATCAAACATGGATCAGGAACAAAATATTTATGGGAGCAATAAATGCTCTGCAAAATTCAGGACGCTGCCAAATTTAGGACACAGAGCCAAGAGCAGAGCCCATTTTATATCCTTTCCAAGTTGAGGACCCAAACAGTGTGTAACCCAGAAAAGAGACTCTTCAGGAGTGCCCCAGGCAGGAGAGAGGAGAGCCAGGTGCAACTGATCCAACCCATAGCTGCCCAGTCATCCCACAAAGTATTTGGTAAGATTCATTATCTGCCAAAAGGTCCCTATTCCTTCCGTCAAGGGCTGAAACTGGCATATAGAACACTTTAGTGCAAATCTCCCTGCAAGGGAGATGGGTAATGTATCATCACCAATGCACAGCTTGGCAAACTGGAACACCCTTTTGTGCAATGAACAACCTGCCCAACCACAGGTAGCAGCTTTCCCTCCCTCCACATCCCCTTTGGTCAGAGAACAGGAGTGGGACTTGAATAAAGGTGTGGGGCACTAGACAACTGGAAGTTATCTCCCAGAGGCATTCTTACCTCATCATCTGTCATAGAGAAGTAGAAGCCAGGCATTCCCAGGGGGCCAGCAAATGGAATTCAGAGTGCCAACATGAAGGGAAAAAAGAGAATGTTACTAAAGATGGCCAGTGGATATGGGCATAACTCTGCCCAAGTCCCTTCCTTGTACAAGTGACCCAAATAACAACAGCTAGCATTTGCTGAGTGCTCATTGTTGCCAAGTATCCTGCTAAGTCTTTCCACGTAAAGCAGCTCATGCCAGTTGGGCCCTCCAAATGGGAGGATTCAGAATTGGATTGCATCCCCAGGGATAGCTCCTCCCCAGGAATGTCATCCAGAGTGATGGCCTCTTTAATGTTCACAGAACTTGGGCCATTAATGATCACAAGCAAGAGCTCCCTGCCGCCAAAATTTATTCTGAGAGGTCTGGTCCTCACCCTTTCCTGCCTCTGGAAGCTAAAGGCAACAGAAGGCCCTGAAAAAAAATGCTCTTAAAGATTCCAGAGGTAACTGGAAGATCCAGACCATCCCTGCAACAGAGTGGGGGCCTGAAGACAGTTCTGATGAGCCACAGGGGCACATGAGAACTAACTTGAGTTAGTGGGGAGTCAGCCATGGGCAAGACTGTGATGCAGGTAGTTTGCTTTGTTTGTTTTTATTTTAAAGCACATGCTAGGTAGGATGAGCTAAGAGGATGGGCCAGGAGGCATAAATTTTCTATTCCAGAAGTGAGTTTCCAATAAAAGGAGCCTTGAAAATTCAAAAGGATCCGATTCTCAAAGGAATGACTTATGGTTGATTTTTTTTTCTAGTGTGAATTTTTTTATTTTGACAAATTTTATAGAATCTATTCTTAAACTCTCCAACTTCCACTTATTTAAAAAGCAAACATATCTTAGACTCTAAATTTTATAGAATCTATTCTTAAACTCTCCAACTTCCACTTATTTAAAAAGCAAACATATCTTAGACTCTAACAGTTCAGGTACCAATAAACTCATACCAGATTAGCTATATAATACAGGTAAATTGTGACATTCACTAGTGACAAGTAGACCTATAAAAAACACATGAACATATTTGCTTCTAAACTACACAGTCTCCTGTCCATAAATATCAGAGTTTGACATAGCTATTTCCATTGATGGCAGGTACAACCTCATGAATATCAAATTTATAATCTTGATTTGGAAATTCAAATATAAGAGGAACAGAGACTCAGCAGCTGAAAATGTTACACATAATGCACATAAATTCATATTACAAGGAATGCTAGGAGTTCTCTTGAGAATGACTTTTGTAAAGTTTAAAATATTATTTTATCAGAAAAGTTAGCCATTAGTGTGAAAAGATGTATTTACTTATGAACATCTAGCAAACTGCAGACTTTGTGGAATTAGTTACTAAGATACATGTGAAGAGATTAATAATCATTGTTTGACATAACCTGGTTCTGGAGCATCTGCTTGAAGTTGGTTTAGTTCTACATACTATGAACTTAAAATCCCTCGATGGTAAGCTGCATTCTGCACTAGACATAGGAAACATGTGTCGGCTTCAAACACATGACTACTCTTCACTCTCAAGTAACCTATTCTTAACTTCCTCAAAAATCAGATTTTTTTTCACCCACATATATGGAAACATGTGCTTCTCAAACATACAACTTATGGTTGATTTTTAAGCAAAAATTCTGCTTATTCTTATCCAAACCTCAGCCTGTACTCTCCTAACGGAGACATGGGAGCTACTGTCTTCCCACACCCCAGCCTCCCACAATAGACCCACTGAAGGGAAAAGCACAGACCTCCCAGCCACCAGATGAACCGTTTGTACACTTCCTCAGTGATCTCTGAAAGAAACAGACTTTGTTGCTTTTTCCTGTCTGTTGATGGCACTCTTCCCTCCACTATGTATATTTCCCCTGGGAGCTCTTGTGTCTCCACCCAAAGATGCCTTCTACCTTTGATCTTTTCTGGAGGCTTGTCTACTCTGCCCCCTCACCCTGCCCCACCTAAGACTGGATCTTAATTCCCACTCTCCACCTCCCAGAAGCCCAATCCCAGCTCATCTGTCTCACCTATTCCACTTTGATGCTAGAATGTTTGTCTCAGGTCCTCATTCATTTTCACAGCCTTTACTAGCCCTCGCCCTGGCTTTGTTCTTCATCTCCACTCAGGACTCCACTTCTGACTCTGAAAACCACTTCCTACTCCCTTCCATTGAAAAGGTAAGCAGCATTGCCTGATGCCAGGCCCAAACATTTTCATCTAAACATCATTGGCTTACAGCACTTGGGCTTAAAGATGGAACCAGCAAGGTCCAGGATGAAGAGGCTTTTTCTGGCCACCCTAACATCCCATTTCACTAAATGTGGACTGCACCTGGAGAGTTTGATTCTTCACATACCCAGGAAGTAAGCACTGCAATCTTCATTGGTGTTCTTGAGGGCCTGTGACACTTCCTTCAACGGTACCCGGCTTGAAGACCCCTTTGGTGATGGGGTTAGGCTGGCCTTCGCTCTCTGGCATAGCACATCCTCAATGAAAGGGATGGAATTCATTTCATAAAAGGACTCTAAACGGTCTAGGCTTTTTTCAAAACCAGATGATGATGGTTGTGTTGGTGGCATTTCAACTTCAGAATTCAGTAAGGCCCACCATGAGCAGTCAGGACCGTACCTAGGTAAGGATCGAGGTGGTAGGGGCCGAGGGGTCAGTTCCATTTCTGCATGGATGGAGGTCTTTTGGCAAAGTTCTGGATACATGGAAGATTTGGAGGGCACTTCATAAACTGCTTGAGTTGTCATTCTATGAGATGACTGTCTTGCTGGGGAGATGGTGACCTTGCGTCCTACTTCTCTGTCTTGGGTCGGCAACTTCGAGTTGGACTCTACTTCTGATACAAAGGTCTTTGGGGAAGACTTGATTTCGGTGAGGATGGGCTGACTTTGAGGAGAATCCTGCTCTGAAAGGGTAGGAACTCGAGTCCCACCGTCTAAATCTCTTAGGACAGAGAGTTTGAGGGCAGATGACATTTTCACATTTCTATTGCAGCTTTTTTGTTCTGCCAGAACTGAGCTGCGGTGACCGATTTCTAGCTCTTGGCCAGGGATCCTTCTGTGGACGGTCTGATGGTCTGCAACGACTCGGCTGCCATGTTCTGTGCTACAGGGACTCCTCAGTGATTTCAGTTCACTAGTTTTTCTACGGATAGGTTCTGTTTGTATGGCTTCATCCTTTGGGTGAACTGCAATCTTACGAGGAACTCTGACTCCCTGAGGATTCTGGACCTTGGAAGGGGGGTCCTCTTCTTCTAAGTTTTCATCTATAAAACTCAGGCGACGGCAGGATTTGGCATCTGAGGTTGGCAAGGAACGAGAGCCCCCCTCGCGCCCCGGCTTGATCTCACTACCTCTCCATGTTGCTTCCTCTCTGACTGGACTAGCATTCTGAAGCACACTTGCATGGGATGGCAGTGTCTGAACTGATTGGTTCTTTCGATAAGGAGAGGAATGACAAGGTGCCTCTGTTCTTGATCTGGTCTCAGTTCCCCGTGAAATGGAGGCTGTAGAGAGGCCAAGCCCTGAATGTGGGGACAAAGAGCAAGGATAGTCTGATGTTGAATGGGGAGTGGTGGGAGACGCAGCTTGGGCTCTTCGCTGTGAAGAAGGGCTCAGAGGGACAGCAGCATTGCGTTGGGTTGAGGAAGAAATGTACCCAGGACCCCGCTGAGGAATGGAGCTAATAACCTCGGCCCCTCTATGTGTTGAAACTGCTACCTTGGACCCAGTTTTATTTGTCTTGATCACCTGAAAGACTGCAGCCTTCTGGGTAGATGCCATAGTTTACCAGTCGGCTTGTTTTTAGAATCCTGATAAAGCATGAATATTTATCCTCATTTTCAAAAGCTGCTGTTCTTAGGCTCCCACAAAAGTGGCTGTTGTTCTGACATAGTCCTCTTAGCCATCTCTCTGTATGATGATGTCACAAAGGAAGGAGCTTCCTATCAAACATCCTGTTGTAGAGCCCCAATTCTTTAGAGAAACTCAAGCAGTACCCAAAAGGAAACAGAATCATTTGGGTTTGAAACTAACCCTTTGGCCAAATTCTTAAGAAAATTGGGGTTTCCTTACATACAGAGAAGGTAAGAATTCCCAGGGACTCATCTAGAGTAGAAATAAACCAGGAGATCCTATGACTGGCCGTGGTGGTGCACGCCTTTAATCCCAACACTCAGGAGGCAGAGGTAGGAGAATCACTGTCAGTTCGAGGTCAGCTAGGGACTACAGAGTGAATTCCAAGTTGTCCTGGGCTACAGTGAGACCCCACCTCAAAAAAAAAAAAAGAGAGATTCCATGAAGGCAGTTATTCAAGGTAATAAAATTTAATAAGGTAGCTTGTACTGTGCAGTTACCCCAACTTTGCTTGAAATTACTGCACACAAGTCAAAAGATAGAATCCTCACCTTTTCCAGGTTTAATGGATGGTTTGATTGACTCTAGGGTGAAAATCTAGGTTCCTTGAGTAATAAACACTCATATTGCTCCAGGAATACATAGTATCGTCCAAGGGATCTGGAGCTAGTATCAGCTTTATTTTTTCAATATTTTTATTTATTTGAGAAAGAGAACAGAAAGAGGCAGACAGGGAGAATATAGGCACAGTAAACTATGATGCATACGCAACTTTGTGCATCTGGCTTTATGTGGGTACTGGGGAATCTAAACCAGGCCATCAGGCTTTGCAAGTAAGTGCCTTTAACTGCCGAGCCATCTCCCCAGCCCTGGTATCAGTTTTGATCATAAATGATTAGCTGTGTACCTTGGTCAAGTTATCTATTTGTCTGTGTCATCGTTTCAATCTGGAACCATGCTTGCTACAAGGTTATCTCACAATAAACATTAATGTCCTTTCTCATAATCATTTCATTTTCCCAATATGATTAGTGTAACTATGGTGTCCAGTCCCCTTCCCTTCCCTATCCTCTCTCTGTTGTGTTTTTGTTTTGAAACTTTTTTTTTGTTTCTGGTTTTTAGAGGTAGGGTCTCACTCTAACCCAGGCTGACCTGGAAAACACTATGTAATCTCAGGGTGGCCTGTAACTCAGTGATCCTTCTACCTCTGCCTCCTTAGTGCTGGGATTAAAGGTGTGGGCCATCACACACACCTAGCATAAAATATTTTTTTAAAATAGTATCTGCTAAAAAGGAAAAAGAAAAAGAAACACTGGGTCAGCTAGTCTGACCAAAAATGGCAGCTCTGAGTTTGGGGTTCAGTGATAGACTGACTCCATCTTACAGAAACACATATGTGCACACACACACACCATTGTTGGGGATATAGCTCAATTGGTAGAGTTGGGCTAGCATGCAGAGTACTGGGTTCTACTGCACAAATTGGGCATGTAATTCAGAACTGGGCAGGTAGTAGAGGCAGGAGGATCAGAAGTCCAAGGTTATCCTTGGCTTAATAGCAAGTTTGTAGCCTGGACTCCATGAAAACCTGTCTCCAAATAAACAGAAAAGACCACTATGGAAAAGCAATAAGTGAAGAGTTACAACTTTCCATGGGATTCCTGTATTTTGCCATGGTATATAATCCACCCCCATTGCTCAGACTCCATCCTCACTTTCTGACAGCTTATCCTGCTCCTACGTCCTGGCCTCTTGTTTCAGTCCAGTGTTTCCCATGGAGCCTTTGTCCTCCATGTCCTTGCTGGATGCTCACCTCCAAAGTCACCAGTGACTGCTCCTTCCATCATTCCAACCAAAGCTCGAAAGTCATGTCTTCAGAGCTGCCTCTATGTGCAATTCTTATTAATAAATCTGTTTATTATCCTCAAAGCTTTTACCTTTACTACTGTATGTCAGCCATTTTAGGACGAGGTAAACTCCAGGAGAGCAGGCTTTCCTAGTTCGCCCTATGACCTAGAGCAGTGGCTGGTGTAGAGGGATCATTGTAATCTTGGCAGGGTGCAAATGCCTGTAGTCTCAGCATTTGGGAGGATCCAGGAAGACATCATCTGATACATGAGATCCTGTCTCAAAAAAAAAAAAAAAGACTTTTGAAGTTAAGGGTGGAATTAGATGAAGAGACCACTTGAAGTATTGCAATGGTCCCTGGGAATGATTTTTAAAAATAGTTTTATTGGAGCTGGGCGTGGTGGCACATACCTTTAATCCCAGCACTTGGGAGGCAGAGGTAGGAGGATCACCATAAATTCAAGGTCACCCTGAGACTACATAGTGAAATCCAGGTCAGCCTGGGCTAGAGTGAGGCCCTACCTCGAAAAACCAAAAAAAAAAAAAAAATTATTTTATTGGGCTGGAGAGATGGTTCAGTGGTTAAAGGCACTTGCTTTCAAAGCCTAAAAGGCCTGGTTTGGTTCTCCAGTGCCTACATGAGGCCAGATGCACAGATTGGCTCATGTGTCTGGAGTTTGTGTGCAGTGGCCCTATGAACCCATTCTCATACTCTCTCTCTCCTTGCAGATAAATAAAAATGTTTTATTTATTAGAGAGAGAGAGAGAGAGAGAGAGAGAGAGAGAGAGAGAGAGAGAGAGAGTGTTACTAGGGCTTCTTGCTGTTGCAAACTCCAGACACATGTGCCACTTTGTGTGTCTGGCTTTACATTGGGTACTAGAGAACCTGGGTCAATAGGCTTTGCCAGCAAGCACCTTTAACCCTATCTCTTCAGCCCCTCAGGGAATGATTTTAAAGATAGGAAAATCCAAGGTGTTGATGCTTATGAAAAGTAGCTAATAAAAGAAGAAAAGTTGAAGCTAATGCAAGAAGAGAATCTACAAAGGAAGCCCTGAGAGCTCACAGAGGAGGTCATCCTAGGAAAGGGAGGACAGGCCTTTAGAATAACAGGAAGGAAAGTAGAAGGGACCCATGCAAAATATGCCCATCCCTACTTAGCTGTTCTGTTCTACAGATACATGTGGGCATGCTAGGAGCTTTGGTGGCAGGAAGCTGAGCTCGTTCTCACCTGATTGCTTCTATTTTCTCTGTGAAATGAAAGTGTAGTAATTCACTGGGTGGTAAGAGGAAATGAGGGGCAAAAGCTTGAAATAGCTGATGAGAGAGTAGAAGTGAAAGGGAGATAGGCAACATTATGAAGAGGCAGTTAGACAGGAAGACCCATAGGAGATATTAACCTAATTCCTGTCTGCCTGGTGGAGCCCTGTGATCTGTAGCAGCTGCCAGAGCTGGAATTACTCAGGTTGCACATGTTCAAGCCCACCGCCTTCTGGATGCTGCACCCAGGTTCAGCTCTAGACCCAAAATAAAAAGCCTGGCTACTCACAAGGCTTTTGGTACCTGAGCAACTTAGGTTTCAGTCACCGGTAAGGCTTTGTCCTTCCTGGGAAAGGTGGAAAAGGATATTTTGTTTTTCCCTAGGCCCAGTTTAGCTGCTACCAGGGTACAAAAGTGGGAAAATGTATTTTTGTCTTCCCCTACTTTACATGGACCCGTCCCCTCGGCCCAAGAACGTTTACATGGGAATAGGGTGCTCTTATTCCCCCTTCCTTGGTCCATGGATTCTCCCTTCCCTCTCCTGACTTTTGAATAAATATAATAATTTAAAGCTGGGTGTGGTGGTGCATGCCTTTAATCCCAGTACTTAGGAGTTTGAGGCCACCCTGCAACTACATAGTGAATTCTAGGTCAGCCTGGGATAGAGAGAGACCCTACCTCAAAAAAAAAATCAATAAATAAATAATTTAAAAATTTAATAATTATCCTATCCTTCTCAGTCTTTATTGTTTGTTTGTTTTTCGAGGTAGGGTCTCACTCTAGTCCAGGCTGACCTGGAATTCACTATGTAGTCTCAGGCTGGCCTTGAACTTACTGTGCTCCTCCTACCTCTGCCTCCACCTCTGCCTCCAGAGTGCTGGGATTAAAGGTGTGTGACAACATGCCCAGCATTTTGTTTTGTTTTTAAAATACAGGCCTCATGTCTTTTTTTATTTAATTCTGTAAGTAAAGCAGACAAGAACTCAGGTTTGGGGTTTGCATTTGAATACCCCCAAAATAACACCCCATATTAGTTGCAACACGAAAGAAATGGCAGGATTTTCATATTCACACAAAGGAATAAAGCATATAAAGTACCTGCTACATAATAGTTACACTATAGCCAATAAATAATATATACAATATTAATAACTTTTTAAGGTAGAGTTTCACTCTAGCCCAGGCTGACCTAGAAGTTCCTTTGTAGCCCCAGCTGGCCTTCAACTAATGGTGCTCTTCCTTCCTCAGCCTACTGAGTGCTAGGATTAAAGGCTTGTGCCACCACACCCAGTCCAGCTTTTTATAAACTAATTTGTTGTGGATTTTATGGTTTTGTTTTTTTGTTTTTGTTTTTGTTGGCTTGCTTGAGGCAGGGTTTCACACTGTATCCCAGGCTGACTTCAAAAATGAGGCAATTCTCCTTTTTCAGCCACCTGAGTGCTGGGATTACAGGTGTTGTGAGCAAACATGCCCAATACTTGGTCTTCTAGTGGTTTTACTTAGCAAGCAACTGTTTCCTTGTTTTAAGATAGCCAAACTGATTTAACTTGTCTATTTTATGTGCTCAAGGGAAAATCTCTATGATCTAAAAGGTGTGAATATGGCCATCCACAATAGGAACTCTTTGGTTTTCACAAAGAGAAGACCTACTGCTGACCAAGATGGGACAAGACGCAGTGCTGTGCAACACCATAAAGCTTCCAAGAAAAAACAGAAAAAGATGCTACTCATGTGAACATGCTAACCTGCAGGTAACAAACACTCCAGGAACCAGGTAGGTACATATGTGCATCTGGCTAGCAGTCACAGGAGCTAAATTAGAGAAGATCATGTGATTGTAGTCTTGACCATAAATGCATTCTTTTAATCCACTAAAGATGTCAGGTGTACAATCCAAAATGTCTGAAGATGATGATGTTCACCTTGAAGAGTTCAAATCTCTTACTGTCATGTCCTGTCAGCTGATTCCAGCTGGGAATGGAAATGTGATAACCTTCCCCGACTTCCAAGTTCAAACACAGAAATAGATTTTACACAGCTGACACCTAACTAGTATTAAAAGTAAAGATTTTATTACATAACAAAAAAGTTTTCAAAAATTTACAGCAACAGATATAAAGATGTAAAGGCCATCCTGAGCACAATGAGAAATTATTACAATCACAGCTACGTTGCACTTTCCAAGATCTGATTTAAATGGTCAATTGTGCCATGCACCGACATGGCCACACTCTTGTGTGCATGGTAGCAGCAGAACCGAGTGTGAGTTCTAGAACCGGAACCATTGGCCTGGTGGCAACCGAAGCAGATGAGAGGAGAAAGCCAGTCAGGAGGCTCAAACCTGGCATGAAATCCATCTCTGATCCAGTTCCAGTCAGTCGGACAAGTCACTCTGATCCAGAACGATTATCCTGTGTATGCATATTTTAAAGAACAACAACAAAAAATGAGGCTTGGGCTCGTATGTACTTTATTAGTATTATTATTATGCAGTACTGTGGTTCAAACCCCAGGCCTCACACACTAGGCAAAAACATTCTACCATAAATCTCGTATTTCCCCACCACCACCATGTATTTAAAACCCAAAACACAAACATCCTCTTTCTATTCAACTGAAGTCAAAGGAAAGGAATTTTGGTCTTTATAATCAAGGCAGACTGTGATCAACAATGAATCATGGAAATACAAAATGACTGCAAGCAGGTGACTGTGGCATTGTATCCTCCCTCTGCAGGACTCTTCCTGTGCTGACTTATTTCATCAAGGTCAGCATTAATTTTTTCCTTATATTTATCAATTAGTAACGTATCGCTTCTCAGTCTTCTGGCTAAAATCAAGTGCAATTACTAACATATAACTATAATTGGTCTGAATTCAATCTGTTAAGAATGTTTATCTAGACACTGGTAAATATTTTAACATCTGTTCATGTTATCTAAAAACAATAAGCTCTGACCTATAAACATATGATATTCCAGCTGGGCCTGGTGGAGCACACCTTTAATCCCAGCACTGGAGAGGCAGAAGCAGAAAAATCACTGTAAATTCAAGGCCAGCCTGAGACTACATAATGAATTCCAAGTTAGCCTGGGATAGAGTGGGACCATACCTCAAAAAAACAAAAAAACAAACAAACAAGCAAATTAAAAAAAAAAAAACCATGCTATTTCTTTACCTGGAAGGTTCAGACCAACCCAGTCGCTTCCAAAAACAGGGTTTCAGCTCATCTTGATGAAATATAAAAGAGACAGAAAAATAACCTGATTACTTTCTAGGTCAAGGACTGCAGAATTTAGAATTTATATTAGTGTGCTTTCTAGTTTAGTGGGCTCTTTTGCCTCGATAGAGATAGAATCTTTCTTAAAACATAGTTAAATAGCTTCCTCTCCTACATCCTTTAGCTCCCTGCCATGACAATGGGCACTAATGACACTAATTCCAAATTATCTGAATTAAATCTCTCAGTGAATTCAATTCTAGCTAAATGCCCATATACTCTGAGCCCTGCACTAAAATAAAATGTACCCATGGCTAGTACAGATAAAGATTACTTAATGAAGTGACTATATAGAATTAAGAGAACATACAAGGAACCACAAGGCACGCATTACTTGTATTCAAATTCCATAACATACAGTTTTTTTTAAAAATTAGATTCTGTAGCATCTGTATGTGGTAAATATAAAACTCCTTTTTTTTTTTTTTTTTTTTTTGAGGTACGGTCTTTAACTCAGGCTGACCTGGCACTCACTCTATAGTCCCAGGCTGGCCTAGAAACTAACAGTGATCCTCCTACTCTGCCCCAAGAGTGCTGGGATTAAAGACGTGACCACCACGCCTGACCTAAAACTCTTTTTTGAAGATAGCAGACAATTAGAAGCAAAATATCTCTGTAGACAATATGCAAGAAGATGAGACTGGCCAATTAACAGAAAAACTCAACTGAACTACAGGGGGAAATTTACCTAAGATAGGGGGATAACATTTGGGAAACATTTCTTAATAACTCTGATGTGCATCAATGCCTGAGGACTATAGATTACATGATAAACAACCATTTATTCATACCTTCTTCGGAAGTCCCTAAATTGCTGTCCGATTTACTTCTGTCAGGCTTGATGCTTTCTTGTCTTTTTATCTTTTGTTCACCAACTTCTTGATCCATGGTTTTTGTCTCCCTTTAATAACAATCATTTTGGGCATTAAACCATGTCAACAACCAGGGGACAAGACTACATTCCAAAGGAAACATATAGTACTTAGTACTATTGGGGTGTTCCCTGTGGGCCAGCAGGTGGTATAAGTGTCATAATGTATTAACTCATTGAATTCTCTTAACTTTATGTAGTAATTTCCTCTACTATCCCCATTATGTGATGAGGAAATGATATACCTAGTAAAACCTAGCAGTAGGATCTAACCAAGAAAGCCTACCTAGTCAGGCTCTGTCAACCTTTGGGCCTTGCAGCTACCCTCAAAGATAAAAAAAAAAAAAGCACTTCACTTATGGATTGTAATTGGTATTCTTTTCAAAATATAGCTAGCCTCAAAGGAAAAAAGCATTTTACTTTATACACTTATAAACTGTAACAGGTATTCTTTTCAAAAATCACAATTACCTTGACTTTATTAATCTGTGATATGAAAAGTCTAAGTAATTTAAGCATCTCACAGTTTAAATTTAAACTATCAAGCAGAAACCATTTCCCACTCAGCTATAACTGAGAGGAAGGGGAAGGGAGGGGAGGGGAGAAGAGATAAAGCCACCTAGGGGAAAGGAACTTTTCGGCTCTTAACCTTCCCTAATATAATCTTAGGCTCAAGAGTGGAAGGAGGAAGCCGTTGTTTAGGACAGACAGTGATCCAGACTCTGCTGTTAAGTAGATAGGCTGCTTCTCTATCTGATGGCTGTGACCATCAGAAAGTCTGTGCTTTATTGATAAAATGTTACTTTGCAATTTCTAGTCACCAGCTCTGTCCTTTGGGGCAGAAGAGAGCATGCTGACTCTTCATTTTACAGTACTTCAGATATTTGAGGGCAGCTATCAAATCCTCCATTCCATCTGCTCATCTGAGCCTGAGTCCTCCTGGCTCCTCCAGTTGTTCTCATATGACCTGCTTCCAGACCTGTGACTGACTGCTCTGTGGGCACTCTACTCTGTTAACATCCATTTTAAAATGACACTCAGAAGGATCCCCACATCAAAAGAAAACACTACTTGTGCTGCCCATCTATGTAGTGTATTTCTGTCTATCCAGCACAAATGCTGCATTGACCTTTTGAGGTTTTTTTTGTTATTTTTAAAAATTATTTATTTATTTATTTGAGAGAGAGAGAGGGAGAGAGAGAGAGAGAGGCATATACAGAGAGAATGGGCACACCAGGGCTTCCAGCCACTGCAAACGAACTCCAGACACATGCGCCCTCTTGTGCATCTGGCTTTATATGGGCACTGGGGAATTGAACTCTGGTCCTTCTGCATCGCAGGCAAACGCCTTAACCGCTAAGCCATCTCTTCAGCCCTTGTTTGTTTTTTTGAGGTAGGGTCTTGCTCTAGTCCAGGCTGACCTGGAATTCACTATGTAGTAGTCTCAGGGTGGCCTGGAATTTAAGGCAATCCTCCTACAATCTGCCTCCCAAGTGCTGGGATTAAAGGTGTGCACCACCACGTCGGGCTTTTAAGGTTTTTTTTTTTTTTGAGTGGGGGGGGGTGGAGATTTTTCGAGGTAGGGTCTTGCTCTAGCCCAGGCTGATCTGGAATTCACTATGTAGTCTCAGGCTGGCCTTGAACTAACTGCAATCCTCTGACCTCTACCTCCCAAGTGCTGGGATTAAAGGTGTGTGCCACCACACCAGGCACATTGAGCTTTTGTAAAATTTATTTTATTATTTGTGTGTGTGCATAAGGGCATGTGTACCACATGGGTAGAGGTCAGAGGATAAATTTGGAGTACTGGTCCTCTCCTTCCACCTTGTTTGAAATAAGGTCTCTCTTGTTTTGCCACTGGGAATACCAGACTAGCTGGTCTGCAAATTTTGGAATTCTCCTAACTGCTTTAGGTAGATTGGAATTACGGACACATCACATACCACCACATGTCTGGCTTTTATGTGGGTGCTGGGGATCTGAACTCTATTTGGCAGACTTTTGGAGCAAGTGCCTTTAGCCAATTTCCCAGCCCACTACATTGATACTTTCTACAACTATGTAAGTTGCAGAAAATATATATGAAAATATAAAAAGTATATGAAAAATATGACTTCATAATCAAATATAACTCTGGTGAGTAGAGGTTTCCAATGAATAATTCTCCAGTCAGGGGCTGGGGAGATAGCTCAGAGGTTAAAAGCGCTTGCTTGCAAAGCTGTCAAGCCCAGGTTCAGTTCCCCAATACCCACATAAAGCAGATGCACAAAGCAGCACATGAGTCGAGAGTTCATTTGCAGTGGCTGGAAGCCCTGTGTACCCATGCTATTTTTCTGTCTGCCACTCTCTTGTGCAAATAAATTTATAAATAAAATATTTTTAAAGTATCCAAATTATTTGGGGTTATTTTTATGTTTGAGTTTATTTTTTTAAGATTTAATTTTTTTTATTTGTAAGCAGAGAACAGAGAAACAGAAATGTAATATCTTGCTAAAAAGGCATGGTAGATATGGGGTTAAGGGAAGTTGAGATAGGCTGAAGCCCCGATGGCTCCCTGCTGAGACTTGGTAGGCACTTCACCACCCTCCTCCCTTGATCCTAAACCTCCGGTCTCCCTAGCAAGCCACAGTGAACCCTGTGTTCTCACCCCAGCAGTGCTGACAATAGGTGACAGTTCCCCCATAAAATGCCACCACCCTACTCATGTCCAGAATCATGTACTTCCCGCCACTCAGGGCTGAGCAAGCCCCTCAACTTATGCAAATTAGGCATTCACAGGTTGCTAACCTCTGCCTATCCACGCATGAGGCACCCACAGACTACCTTACACCAACCAATCCCCTTGCTATGCCCCTGCCTCTAATTTTCCTGGCTTCTCCTCCCTATAAATGTGACCCTTCCTCATACAATAAACGATATCTGTCCATCCCACTCATGGTAGCTGTATCCCAGGAGTTTTCTTCTCTCGTCAGTTTATGTCCTGTGCATCCTGCCAGCCAGCCGCCAGCCCCACCTCTGCTGCGACCCACGGCGTCCACAGAGAGAACAAATGACACTTTAGAGAATGGGCACGCCAAGTCCTCTAGCCACTGCAAACGAACTCCAGATACATGTGCCACTTTGTGCATCTGCCTTAATGTGAGTACTGGGGAATTGAACCTGAGTCCCTAGGCTTTGCAGGCAAGCACCTTAACTGCTGATCCATCTCTCCAGGCCCTATTTTTTTTTTTTAGATTTTTGTCTCCTTACATTGCCTGGGCTGGTTTTGAACTTCTGAGCTCAAGCAATCCTTGCCCTTAGCATCCTGAGTAGCTGGTACTACAGGTGTGCAACAACCATGCCTGACTACCTTTATCTCCTGGAGTTGCTAACAATTCCATCTGCTAAGATCATCTGGATCTTATCTATCATCTATCACATTAGATTCATTACTAGATTTGTGTTATCTAAAAATCTGATAAGGTGTTTGCATTCTATTGGGATAGAATCTGGAGAGGGAGTGGTTAGAGAAGAGGTGCAAGTGTGGGAGTGCAGACAGATGGAATCACCATACTTATCTGTACAGTGCACTGCTATCACCACACATTCTCTACAGAGTCTAAAACCTGGCCCACTTCCTGAAAAAAGGAAATGGCCATCTAATACTTCTATGCCTTAGGCAGATAAAATTTTCCTTGTAAAAACATAAGAAAATGCACTCTCATAGGGAACAGTCACCTTGTCGAGCCCATGGAAGGGTCCTGTAGCTCCATGCTCTGCTCAGGTAGCTGTAACAATCTCTCCAGGTCTTCATCAAGAGAAGAATGAGCTCTGTCCAAGAACATGTGAAGAGAATGGTGAAGTCATTTTCTTTCTCCATTAATAAGAAAGCATACAGTGAGAAGGGACCTTAACAGCAGTGCTTTTATTTATTATATAGCTGAAAAAGTGTGAGATCCATGAGACTGTGTCTAGACTCCCAGAAAACAATATATATGGACACCAAAATAGTACTTCAGCTCCTTGACAAAAGCCTCAGCACACATAAGATCACTTCCTCCAAGGTAGACTTGTCTCAATTCCAGGTCGTTCAGTTTCTGAAGTTAGAACTATACATACTTTCTTTCTACATGTTTTCCTGACAAACAACTATCTCTGAGGCTAAAAAATGAAAGGAAGGTTTTAAGAAAGGCCTAAAATGTCCCCTTATCCATCTGAAAAAGTACCTTCCACCCTAACTTGGTGTCTAAGACTGACCAACAACTCACATCGACAACACTGAGATGTCTAAGCATGTGGACATCTCCTCGTGGCCAGCACTGCCAGCTCTTGTGAAAAAGGAAGAGGCAATAGTAGCTAATTTCTGACCATGTGCAAAGAACCCCAGCTAAAAAGAGGCAAAATTTGTGGGAAAGATTTTGCTTCCCAGATAAAAAAGATTCAGCTAACATATTTCTTTGTCCTACCCCCTAATCTTTGTTTAGTGTGTGGCCATCTTGCAACCAGGAGATAGGTGCGGGGGAAAGACAGAAAAAAATTAAGCCACAAAACAAAGGGCAACATGTCATAAGCAACAGAGCAGATAGATGAAAATAGCCCAAGTCCCTCAGGGCATGGGTGAACTTTCACACCAGCAGAGCCCTGCTGTCCGTGGATCTCTTGTTGGGTGAGAAACATTCATTTAACCACAGTGGTAAAGCTTTCTGTCATTTGCAGCTAAAACATTCTCCATGACTTCCCCAAGGAAGTGCAAAGCTAGGATTAGGATGAGAGTCATGCAACTGTAATCTCAGATCTTATTTTACTTTAAAACTTGCATTATTTAGCAGCTGGAACAATGGCTCAGCAGTTAAGGGTGCGTGTTTGCAAAGGCTGCCAGCCCTGTCTGGTTCCCAAGCCACCCATTTAGGCCGGATACAAAAAGTGGTAAAGGGATCTGGTGTTCATTTCCAGGTCAGCCTGGGCAAGAATAAGACCCTATCTTGAAAAAAAAATAAATAGGAAGAATTATATTGGGGTTGGAGAGATGGCTCAGCAGTTAAGGTGCTTGCCTGCAAAGCCTAACAACCTGGGTTCGATTCCCTAGTACCCATGTAAAAGCCAGATGCACAAAGTGGTGCATGCATCTGGAGTTGGTTTGCAGTGGCTAGAGGCCCTTGCCCACCCATATTCTCTCTCTCTCTCTTCTTGTAAATAAAATAAGAAAAAAAAAGAGTGTTAAATTGTTCTCACAGTGTCTTTAATTAAAGTGTTCTGACAGAAGCTGAAACCCCCGTTCACCTCATAAAATGAAGTTTAAAAAACCCTCAACAACAACAATAACAACAACAAAAATAAAAACAAATAGTTCTTTCAAAAAATGGACAGAGGGCTGAAGAGATGGCTTAGTGTTTAAGGCGTTTGCCTGCAATGCAGAAGGACCAGAGTTCAATTCCCCAGTGCCCATGTAAAGCCAGATGAACAAGAGGGCGCATGTGTCTGGAGTTCATTTGCAGTTGCTGGAGGCCCTGGTGCACTCATTCTCTCTCTCTGTCTGCCTCTCTCTCTCTCTCTCAAATAAATAAATAAAATATTTTTAAAAAATAGACAAAGAACTCACATAGATATTTCTCCAAAAATATACAAATGGCCAAAAGATGTTCAATTTAACTACTCATAACAGAAATAAAAATAAGACACAAGATGGTAGCTCCTCACACCCATTAAGATGCCATTCTTTTTTTTTGGTTTTTCGAGGTAGGGTCTCGCTCTAGCCCAGGCTGACCTGGAATTCACTCTGTAGTCTCAGGGTGGCCTTGAACTCACGGCAATCCTCCTACCTCTGCCTCCCGAGTGTTGGGATTAAAGGCGTGCGCCACCATGCCTGGCTCAAAAATATTTTTTTTTAAAGATGCACCAGGTGTGGTGGCGCATGCCTTTTTTTTTTAACTTTTCTCTTTTTTAAATATTTTATTTATTAATTTTCAAGCAGAGAGATACAGAGAGAGAGAGAGAGAGAGAGAGAGAGAGAGAGAGAGAGAGAGAGAGAGAACACACCAGGGCCACCACCTTGTGGGTCTGGCTTATGTGGGTCCTGGGGAATTGAACCCGGGGCCTTAGGCACTGGAGGCAAGTGCCTTACCTGCCGAGCCATCTCTCCACCCCCAAAAATATTTTTTTTAAAAAAGAAAAAATATTTACTTGTAAGCAGAGAGAGAGAAAGATAGGTATAAACAGAGAGAATTGGTGTGCCAGGGCATCCAGCCACAGCAAACCAACTCTAGATGTATGTGCCACTTTGTGCATCTGGCTTTACGTGGGTACTAGGGAATTGAACTCTGGTCATTAGGCTTTGCAGGCAAGCACCTTAACCACTGGGCAATCTCTTGAGCCCTCAATTAAGTATTTTTAAAAACAAAATGTGCTTGTTCTGAAAAGCTTGACAGCCTAGGTTCAATTCCCCAACCCCAACATAAAGCCAGACAGCAACAAGAGACCTTGGTGCATGCGCACGTGCGCGCATGCGCACACACACATGTGAACACAAATATTAAATTCAATTCATTAGTAATAGATGCGCCGGGCGTGGTGGCACATGCCTTTAATCCCAGCACTTGGGAGGCAGAGGTAGGAGGATTGCCGTGAGTTCAAGGCCACCCTGAGACTACATAGTGAATTCCAGGTCAGCCTGGACTAGAGCGAGACCCTACCTCGAAGAAAAAAAAAACATTAGTAATAGATGCTAGAAAAATAGTAAGGCAAGACTGTTTTTCCTTGTTATTTGTCATTATTAGAATAAAAAGCTAATATAAACACATAAGATTTTTAAAATTTCTGAAGTCTAGCTTTTTCTGTTACCTCTCTGTGTCATCTTCTAGATCCTGAGTTTCTTTAGTTGAAAGAAAACTGTTATCTTTGCTGTCAATTTCTTGTTCTTCCATATGCTTTTGATCTAAAAACACATGAGTTAACTTTATTAAAATGAAATGAAATTAAGAGAGCCTGCTTTAAAATGAACTACAAAAATTAAGGTCATCAGTTGTTCCTGAAGCTGTCCTCTTCTCATGAAAACAGAGTGCCTAATGGCAGTGTGTGGGCACCAGTATTCACAACAGCTGCTTCTGGGGCTTGGGGAGCTTTCTGGTGCCAGGTGAAACTACAGGAAACCTAGCAGGTGCCAACATTCACACAGAGAAAGCCAAGGAAACAAAGGGCACACAAAAGAGGTGGCAAGCAACCCTAAAAACAAACTGTGCAAATTTATTTTGGGGGACTATCCTTTTCTCACTTCTTTGTGTGTGTGTGGGGGGTGTGGTGTGCATGCATGCATACGTGTGGAGTACGTGTGTGTGTGTGTGTCTGCTTATGTATGAATGCCAGAGGTCACTGTTGAGTGTCATCCTCTCAACCTTACTTTTTGTTTTTTCAAGGCAGGGTCTCACTCTAGCCCAGGCTGACCTGGAATTCACTATGTAGTCTCAGGGTGGCCTCTCTGAGATCCTCCTACTTCTGTACCTCTGCCTCAGGAGTGCTGAGACTAAAGGTGAGTGCAACCATGCCTGGCTCCACCTTATTTTTTTGAGATAGGATTCCTCACTGAATCTGGAGCTCACTGGTTCAGCTAGACTTCCTAGCCAGTAAGCCCCAGGAATCCTCTATCTGCCTCCCCAGCACTGGGATTATAGGTGAGCACTATTGCACCTGGCTTTTATGTGGGTGCTGTGGATCTGAACTCAGGTCCCCTATCTTGCATAGCAACTACATTACCTACTGAATCATTTCCCCAGGCCCCCTCTTTCTCACTTCTTAAATGTTCCTGGACTGGAGTCCCAGGAAAGGAATTTGTGTTGGGACAAGGATATACCATCTGACGTATGCCAAGCATTTTACATATGCTGTGTCATTTCATCTAGCTGGCAGAGCTATAAAAGGAAAGAGACTAAGATCTGCTAAGTATTTTACCATGTACCAGGCAATATACATGGAGCTATTATATACATCATGAGATAGGAATTTTTATTCCTATTTTACCAATGAAGGCAACTGAAGGTCAGAGACAGTTTACCATAGAAAAGGAACTGGTGGAGTCAGAATAAAGATGGAGCTGTGTCTGTCCTCAAAGTCACACTCATGGAACCTATACGTTTTACTCTGCTGGCCGGGACAGCATTACAGCAAGAACCACATGAGAAAGATCTGGATATTGCCTTACCAGTTGCAGTGATGCTCAGCTCCTGTGTGCTGTCCTCATGCAACACCGTGGACGCGGCCTGCTGCTGCTTCAGATGCTCTGTCATAGCACAAAAGCACAAGGCAGCTTATACCTCCGTTCTCTAGCACAGTGGTTCTCAGAGGGCAATCCTCAGACCAGCACCACTGTCATCACCCAGGAACTTGTTAGAAATGCAAGCTTTCTCAGTGACACTCCTCCCTTGGAATAACAAGGATCCTATGCCTTCAAGCAAAATGCTGCTGCTCACCCTCCTTCCAACTGGTCCTGTGTTTATGAGAGAAAGCCTGCCAGCACATGGGGCTTTCTGAACAGCAGAATCAGCTCTGGCCTTGAAGTTCTAACAGTAATTCCCTTGGACTCACAGAGGTCTCCTAACTCTTGGAATGGGGAGTAAAAAGAGGGCTCACCATACTTGGAGTCATTAGGAATCTCCCAACTATTTTGAAGGGATGACAAATGTTTAGGGGCTTTTGAGACTTCTGGTTTTGGGTCAGAGGACAGCCATTCTCTCATAAACCAAGATGATCAATCCCGGTTGCCTCTCTCCCAAGTGGTTCCACCAGAGAGAGCTTAGAGGAGTCAACAAGTTGAAGTCTTTCCACATTGGATTTTACTATTTGAATATTTAATAATGTTGAATTTTTGGACATATCATTATTACTGTTCAAAACCACTGACTCTACAGCAAGGAACCAGAGCAATAAAACAAATAACTCCTGCTCATTGAAAAAACAAAACAAAACAAAACAAAACTGGGCTAGAGAGATGGCTCAGCAGTTAAGGTGCTTGCCTGCAGAGCCTAATGACCTGGGTTCGATTTCCCAGTACCCAGGTAAGCCAGATGCACAAAGTGGTCCATGCATTCTGAGTTCATTTGCAGTGCCTAGAGGCCCTGGCACATCCATTCTTTCTCTCTCTTTTGGTTGCTCTTCTCTCTGTCTCTCTCTCTCCTTGCAAATAAATAAATAAGTTTTTTTTAAAACATGAACTTTCAAATTTCATGTCAGACCTACTAGATCTGAAACTGGCAGTGTGGTTCAGCCATCTCTTCAGGTAATCCTTTTGTCTGATAACATCTGAGAACAACTACTTTAGAGCATGCCAAGTTCACTTGGGAGGCAGGAGGATCTCTGTAAGTTCCAGGCCATCAAGGGCTATACTGTGAGACCCCATGTCAAAACAACAGACAAGAACACTGGGAAGGGTGGAGTGGTGCACACCTATAACCCCAGCACTTGGAAGATTGAGATCAGAAGCTTACCAAAGCCAATTTTGGCTACATAGTGAGTTTAAGGCCAACATGTATTACATGAAACTCTCAGAAAAAAGAAAAGATTAATGATGATGAGAAAGATAGGTAAAACCCAATGTGGCAGGTACTTATAAACATTAATTTAGGATAATGTTCGCAATTAATTAATATTCCTATGAGATTGACTACATTGTTGTTACTGGAGGAGCCTGGGAACACAGCTGCTATAATGGGGGAAGTGGAGAGAGGGCTCACATGGTTAAGGAACTTTCAGAGAATAAGTTGAAGAACTGAATCCAGGCAGCCTAACTCTAAGATTTCTGCTTATAGTTTCTACTTTATCAAGTGTTTCCCTGCATCTTCCCCTGGCCTGTAATAAGATGGAAGACAGAGAACCCACTACTTGTGTGCATGACATCAAGACAAGCAAACATCAAGACAAGCAAACAACATTTAGTACTGCTCTGCATTTGTTAGATTCTTAGTTTCTTCAAAGCATTCACCAGAGCAGGGCAGAGCAGAGCAGAGCAGAGCAGAGCAGGAGACAGCTACAGAGGCTGAGAGTGAGGACAGGACACAAGCCATCTACCCTAAGTGCCTGGTGTGGTTGTGTTTTGTTCCCTTCTTGCAGTGTAGGAAATAGCCCTACTTGACAACTCCTGGGCTACAAGATCATTTAAATAGTTTGAAACAGAAGATCAATTTCATCCTCATTCTCTCAATGCTCTGGGACCTTCCCCTTTAGGCTCCTAGAGCTTTGGGTGTGGGCCCTCCAAAAGAGTGGGTAAAGTTCCTGATCACTCCTTACAGCTGTCTTTAGGGAAAACAACATGATGATATCCAATTATTCAATGAGTAGACCCTTTATCAGGAGAAACCACCCACATGCCTTCTCCTCTGTCTACTGGAACCTTGTCAACACATTCAAGGTTCAGAGATCATCTAGAACCCTAGCCAAGCAACAGATGATATTAAGACTCAACTTGAGCAGAACATATGTGGGATAACCTTCACTCTCAATACTTCTGTTAAGAATAGAAGAGAAAGAATTTGCAAAGACTACTTAGAGAGGTAGAGAGCAGGAGTGGGGGTGTTGGCTCTAAGAACCTGGTCAAACAACCCTGTGGCGCTTGTGGAGGGTTTCAGTGTGACAGAAAAGGGCCTACAGGGCTGAGGGTGTAGCTCAGTAGTAGAGCACTTGTCTAGCATGCCCTGGGATTGATCTAACATAGAAAAGAGAGAGGGCAGGAGGGGGTGGGGCGAGAAAAGAAAAGGGAGGAGGGAAGGGAAGAGGAAGAGTGAGAGGCCTATAACATACACATACACACAGAAAGAGAGGAAAAACAGACAAAGGAAGGTATTCTGGAAGTTCTAACTAGTTGAACCCAAGTTCATTAGTTAATCAGATCAAAGAATAGGGGCTGAAGCTTGGAGGTTAGCAATGACTTGAGTCAGTCAGAGCGTTAACTCACAAAACCTCAGATATTCTGAAAACCAACTGATGCCCCTCAGGAGATTCTCTGTAAGCCCTATACCAATAATGGGACCATTATGGGTCCAATGAGAGGCATCCTCTATAGATGATGGCTGCTCAGACAGGCTGCTGGAGAAGCAGACAGCCTGCCTACAATGTTTCTATAACCATGCACTGAAATTTCCTTCAACATCCGCTTGCCTACAAATAAAACTGAGTAGGTACTGTTCAACCTCTCCCTGAAAAGGAAACTTTTGATCTCATTAGGTATTTTTTTAAAATCTCACTGACTTCTCTGCAACTAGGAAAGGGTTTTATTTATCCACAATCCCAATACCTAAATACCAATATAGCAAAATTGGAAGTTCAAGTGGTTTAACCTGAAGAGCCAAACCTCTGGCCACGAAGGAATGGCTGGTTTCTTTTGAAAGGGAGACTGGAATTCCTTTAATCAAAGAAATTCATCATCAACCTGTCATGGTGGTACATATCTATAGGCCCAGTACTCAGGAGGCTAGAATAAGAGGATCCTGAGTTCAAGGCCAGCCTGCTACCAAGCAAGATTCAGTCTCAAAAAAATGAATGATGAATGAATGAGTGAACAAGCAAATAAATAAAGCCCAAAATGAACAAAAATAAAGAAGTTCATAATCTTAAAACCACTCACATGTTGTTTCCCCTCACAATCATTATCATAAATCCTCTAAATAACAAAAGGGCAAAAGAAACGGGGCCAATTATCCCATTCATGCTGTGGCCCATTTCATTGGAACACTGTCCCTTCTGAATTTTATACATTCAACCAGACCTTCATAGAGCTTTTTGTACTACTACTCCTACCTGAGAAAAAGATACCACAACAGAACCAAGAAGTATATTTTGTATTTCACGTCTCTTACCAATTTCATCAAGTAGCTCCTGAGATGGTGGTGGAAACTCATCAGTATGAAGCTGTGAGGAGGTGGCCTCCACTAGTTCTTAAAAATATAAAGGAAAAAATGACTTAATACCCTCCAAGACCTACCTGAACTGTAGTTTTGTAGGCAATGCATAGACTTGTCTGAGGATTTCTCAATGGTGAAATACATCAAGGGGACCAAAGTGTCTTACATAAGAGCCTGAGCAGAGACCTCCTAGTATGTGAATGGCCTTTACTCCCCTCTTTCATCTTACTCCAGAGCACTGCTACTTGAATTAGGTAAATATAAACTCTTACCAAGAGGCTGGGGCCCAATTTGAACCAGGATTCTTGGAAGGATATAGAAGTTCGGGATCAGCCAAAATAAACAAAACACAAAGTGGGAAGCCTTTCTCTATAGATTATCAGGCAGGAGATACAGGAACAACCATACTTTCGGTCTTGCCCCAAGTGCTCAATAACTAAAATCTCTCAACACAATACATAAAATCCCTCTTCCGGGCTGGAGAGATGGCTCAGTGGTTAAGGCACTTGCCTCCAGTGCCTAAGGCCCCGGGTTCAATTCCCAGGTCCCACATAAGCCAGACCCACAAGGTGGTGGCCGTGGTGCTCTCTCTCTCTCTCTCTCTCTCTCTCTCTCTCTCTCTCTCTCTCTCTCTCTCTCTCCTCTCCTCTCCTCTCCTTGAAAATGAATAAATATTTTTTAAAAAATCCCTCTTCCTTCCCTGAGGAAATTCCAAGAGCTATGCCAAAGATATAAGACAGTAAAACTAATGCAATAAAGGCAATATGCCCACCAAATTGCTAACAATCTCAGACACTTTGAATTGGAACCTATTTTCTAAGAATCTACCCTTAGGAAAGGATCAGAAATTCAGCTAAGACTTATGTACAAAGGGTAAAAAATTAGAAAACAATGTAAATCCTTAAGGGAATTGTTAAGCAACATATAAAGAATGGATTTTATTATAGAGCCATTCTATACATATTTATGGATGTTTAATGATAAAAGGAAATCCTCAAAATATAGTTACTCCTTTGTATCTGCAAGGGTACTCTTTACAGAACCCCTCACTCTGGCAGATACCAAAATCCATGGATGTTCAAGTTCCTTACATGAAGTGGCATAGTATTTGCATATAACCTATGTACATCTCTCATATACTAATGTATCTCCAGATTGTTTGTAATTCCTAAGAGTGTAAATGCTATGTAAATAACTGTTATTTTTACATTGTTTAGGAAATAAGGAAGAGAAAAACAGCCAATATATTATTAGTACTGGGATTAAAGGCATGAGACACCACACCCCGGCTTGTGTTTTACTTTTGTAATCAGGGGAAATAGGATCTTTGTTTGAACTAAATGTACTATCAAAGGTTGATAAGCATCTTAAATAGCCTCCTTAAATTGGTTTACTATTATGAATTTCATTGGTGTTAAATACAGGATACCTTTGGGCAGGCTCTTTCTCTGAGTGGAATGGGCTGATATCTCAGATGCTCTAGAAATTCTAGAAGAACCACCGTAACCACATGCAGACAATCTTTTCTGTAAGACAGACATAAACATGGTAAACAGATGTGTGCTGAATAAAAAAGCACATGAACCTCAATCATTTTCACATATGGCAAAGAGAAAGTCAAAATAATTCAACAAGTCACCTCCTCAACCCTCTTCTCAACCCTCTCTGCCTGCTCAGCACTCAGTTACTTATGTCATTCTGTGTTAAATGAGGCCCGTCTTCCTCACTAAGAAATCAGCAACTCTGGGCCCAGAGATGGCTTAGCCATTAAAGGTACTTGCTTGCAAACCCTGCCAGTCGGGGTTGAATTTCCATATCACATAAAGCCAGATGTAAAGAGTAGCACATGCATCTGGGGTTCATTTTCAGTAAGAGTCCCTGGCATGTACACACACACACAGATAAAAACAAATAGCACAAACAGATAAAAATACTCATATATTTTTATTTATTTATTTGTAAGCAGAGAGAGACAGAGAGAGAAGCAGAGAGGGAGAAAGAGAGAGAAAGAGAATGGGTGTGTCTGTACCTCTAACCACTGCAATCGAACTCTAGATGCATGTGCCACTTTGTGTGTGTGGCTTTACATGGGTACAGGGGAATCAAACCGAGGTCATTAGGCTTTGCAGTCAAGCACCTTAACCTCTGAGCCATCTCTCCAGCCCAATAAAAGCATTTTTAAAAAACAAAAATAAGCATTTAAATAATAAAAACGCAGTCAAATAAATTGATGCAGGGTCTGTATCATATTCAGGATGGACCTGCCACCCAGAATCTGCCCACTTACAGTTTGCTTAGTGAAAGTATAAATTCCTTGTAATTTCCTCACTTGTGAGACCTTTTGCGAGTCAAATGCTAAATGAAATTTAGTATTTTCAATTTTCCATTGAATACTAAAGAAAATAATCTGTCCAGTGCTGGGATGTTGGCTCAACAGTTACAGATGCTTGCTTTCAAAGCCTGCAAGCCTGACTTTGATTCCCCAGTACCCACATAAAGCCAGATGCCCAAAGTGATACATGTGTCTGGAATTCACTTGCAGTGGCAAGAGGCCCTGGCATACCCATGCTCACTTGCTGTCTCTCAAATAAATAAATAAATAAATATTCTTCTTTGGTATTTTCAAAGTAGGGTCTCACTCTAGCCCAGACTGACCTAGAACCCACTCTGTAGTACCAAGCTGGCCTCAAACTCACAGTGATCCTCCTACCTCTGCCTCTGGGGTTAAAGGCATGTGCCACAATGCCCCCAGTATATTTCTAATTTCTTTTTTAAAATATCTTATTTATTTGAGAGAGAGAGAGAGAGAGAGAGAGAGAGAGAGAGAGAAAGAGAATATGGGTGTGCCAGGGCTTCCTGCCATTGCATGAGCCACTTTATGTACCAAACCCAGGCCATCAGCTTTTCTAGCAAGCACTTTTGACCACTGAGCTGTCTCTCCAGTCCCTATTTATTTTTTTTTTTGGGGGGGTGTTTCGAGGTAGGGTCTCGCTCTAGCACAGGCTGACCTGGAATTCACTGTGTAGTCTCAGGGTGGCCTTGAACTCACGGCAATCCTCCTACCTCTGCCTCCCGAGTGCTGGGATTAAAGGCGTGCGCCACCACACCTGGCTCCCTATTTATTATTTCTTAATGGATCTAGGGAAATCTAGGCCAACTGAGCCCCTTGGGCTGACCTCATGAAAATGTAACACAGAAGTAGTAAACTTACTGAATCAGTCAGTCTTACATGTGGCGCTCCTGAGGAAGAAAGGCGAGATTCCAGGCGCTTAGCTATCTCTCGGACAGTTGTAAATTTATTAGACAAAGTTCTAATGGATTCCCGACTATTCCGACAAGAGGTAGGTTCTGCTTTAATGTGAAATGTGATATTTTCAAGGCAGTCTTCATACTGGCTAGCAGCTGAAGAAATAGACTCTTTTGGAGAAAAGAGGGCAGTTAGCATTAGTGTTTGAATTTTCTTTCTTTCTTTTTTTTTTTCAAGGTAGGGTCATGCTCTAGCCTAGGCTGACCTGGAATTCACTATGTAGTCTCAGGCTGGCCTTGAACTCATGGCAATCCTCCTACCTCTGCCTCCCAAGTGCTGGGACTAAAGGCATGTACCACCATGCTTGGCTTTAAATTCTTTTTTCTTTTTTCTTTTTTTAAGCAGGGTTTTGTTCTTCAGCCCAGGTTGGCCTCATACTCATGGCAATCCTCATACCTCAATCTCCTGAGTTTTGGGTTAATAGGCATGAGCCACCATGCCCAGTTCTGATCTTTACATTATAAACAAAATACAATAAAACTCCATAATTGTGCCTGAGATTTGCTAAGCTGTTAATAACTGAAATAACTTTGAATCTAAGACAGTTTTTCAAGGTATAAAAAGCTCTATATTCTAAGTTCCTCAAAACAAACAAAAAAATCTCTAAATTTAGCTATCAAAATAAAATAAAGGAAGATTAAACCATAAACATACTAGAAATCATAGCACTAAAGAGAAGATATTTGACGCTAGCTGAATATGGTAGAAAGATTTAAGAACTATATATGTTTAAGTACAAGGTAGTGTTTTAAGTTTCAAATTCTATAATCCAATGTTTCTGCAATAAATTCAGTAATGGCTGTAGGCATGTCCAATCTGCAACCCTGGATTGCATGTGTCTCTGAGTCACTACAATTGTAATCCAACAAATTTGTAAGTGACAATGTCATGTTGCGGTGTCAAAAGGTTGGACACCCTGACTGAGTATAGATGAGGTCCTACACTGGCCTATTTCTAGCACTGAGACATGAGCACAAGCTTCTTAGGTCACTAATCACCAGCATCACCACCATAACCAAGCATCAGCTTCCCAGCCCACTGCCTCAGTTCCCTGCTTTCCAAAAGAAGAGTAAGACCTAGTTGGGCCCTGAGGAAACACCTCGGCTCTGGAAGAAGTCATCAGCTCTCACCTAGCTTCCCAGGACTAATGGACAAGAGCTGTGAGTTCTTCTCCCAAATATTTCTCCTCCCTGTGTGGTTACCTGGGCTGAGTGGAGTACTGACACTAGTAGGTGCATGGCTTAATTTGGGCGTTTTGCATGAAGTTTCCTTAAAAGAGCCACTTTGTTCACAGGTGATACTGGACAGGTCCTGAATGTCTGTCAGTGATCTAAAGAATAAAGAACACACAGTAAGCTGGGATTGGATACATATGCAATCGTAGCTGAGATTAAAGGCACACGTGTACCACCATGCTCAGCTTTCTAACAGGAACTTTTAAAGTATACTATGGACAAAGGGCTGGAGAGATGGCTCAGGGGTTAAGGCACTTGCCTCCAGTGCCTAAGGCCGCGGGTTCAATTCCCCAGGATCCACATAAGCCAGACCCACAAAGTGGTGGCCCTGGTGCTCTCTCTCTCTCTCTCTATCTATCTATCTATCTCTGCTTGAAAATAAATAAATAAAGTATACTATGGACAAAAATATTTATTTGATGACAGGTCAGAATTAGCAAATATCTAAGAATATATTAGCAGTATCTTATAAAGATACATTGGAGGTTCTCCGGCATGCTCACAGCGGACAGATGGTGAAGAATACTGGGGAGAACCAGGACATATCAATACATCATGAATAGACAGCAGCCAGGTGTGGTGGCACACACCTTTAATACCAGCACTCAGGAGGCAGAGAGGTAGGAGGATCGCCATGAGTTTGAGGCCAGCCTGAAACTACATAGTGAATTCCAGGTCAGCCTGGGATAGAGGGAGACCCTACTTCAAAAACCAAAAAAGAAAAAGAAAAAGAAAAAGAAAAAGAAAGAGGGCTGGAGAGATGGCTCCGCGGTTAAGGCACTTGCCTCCAGTGCCTAAGGCCCTGGGTTCAATTCCCCAGGACTCACATAAGCCAGAACCAGAAGGTGGTGGCCCTGGTGC
Organism: Zapus hudsonius; assembly: GCA_004024765.1. Classification (NCBI taxonomy): domain Eukaryota; kingdom Metazoa; phylum Chordata; class Mammalia; order Rodentia; family Dipodidae; genus Zapus; species Zapus hudsonius. Next base: position 12,133 of record PVHP010008172.1, on the reverse strand, counting down.
GCTCTCTCTCTCTCTCTCTCTCTCTCTCTCTCTCTCTCTCTCTCTCTCTCTCTCTCTCTCTCTCCCCTTGAAAATGAATAAAATATTTAAAAAAGAAAAAGAAAGAGAAAGAAAAGAAAGGAAGGAAGGAAGGAAGGAAGAAAGAAAGAAGATAGAAAGAAAGAAAGGACAGCAGACTGTCTACCATGAGACAGGTTACCTCCACCTCATCTGTCTGGGCACAGAACTCATTACAGAGGAATTGGTGACATGAATACTGCTTTCGTGGCTAGCCTGAAATCCAGTTCCAGGGAGATGGTGACAGACACTGTGGTCACTCAAACCTTATCAAAACAGAGATCCAGAGGCTACAGAGAAAGCAACACTAAATCGGATCTCTATCTTACCTACCAAGGCTCAGGGAGCATCACAGAATAGGGAGTGGGAAGATTGTAAGAGCCTCAGGGTGGGTGGGAATAGCCTGAGACATGGTGGTGTCCCCCCCCCCACATACCCAGAGACTGACTGAGGCCTCTTGGTTCCCACAATGAATACCAATAACTCCACAGAAGAAGACCCTTAGCAGAATTGAGGCGAGGGTCTAAGAGTATAATCTTCTTTACAAAAAAAGTTTTTTAAGTTTTTTAAATTAATAATAAATAAAACTCACCCTGCCTATGCAAAAAGAAAAGATATATTGGGCTCAGGTAGCTTGTTCATATTCATAATCCCAGCTCTTTGGAAGCTGAGACACAAAGATACCAGGTATTCGAGACCAGCCTGGGCTACAGACTGAGTTCCAGGTCAGCTTGGAATATACAGTGTGAAACCATCTCACAAAACTATCTAGAGGACTGAAGAGATTGCTCAGTGATTAAGGCACTTGTCTACAAAGCCTAATGACCCAAATTCGGTTCCCCAGTACACAGTGGCTCATGCATCTGGAATTGGTTTGCAGAGCCTGGAGGCCCTGGTGTACCCATTCGCTCACTTTCTTTCTTTCTTTCTTTCTTTCTTTTTTTTTTTTTTTTTTTTTGGTTTTTCGAGGTAGGGTCTCACTCTAGTCCAGGCTGACCTGGAATTCACTATGTAGTCTCAGGGTGGCCTTGAACTCATGGCAATCCTCCTACTTCTGCCTCCCAAGTGCTGGGATTAAAGGCGAGCACCAACATGCCCAGCTCTCTTTCTCTGCTTGCAAATAAATTTAAAAAAATAAATAAATAAAGTTTAGGGAGATGGATTAGTGGTTAAATGTACTTGCTTGTAAAGCCTGTTGACCCAGGTTTGATTCCCTAATACCCACATAAAGCCAGATGCACAAAGTAGCACATGAATCTGGAATTTGTTGACAGCAGCAAGAAGCCCTGGCATGCCCATATTCATTTTATCTCTCCTTATAAATAAATAATATACTTTTAAAACTACCCAAATAAAATACAACAGCCTTGGCATGGTAGTGCATACTCATAACCCCCTGCTTCCAAAACAAGAAACAAACAAAGCAAACAAAGAGAGATAGGTACTGGGCTGGAGTTGTGGCTCAGTGGCAGAGCACTTGCCTACTTGCCTGGCATGTGAAAGGTTCCATCCTCAACACCACAAAACAAGACAAGACAAAAAAAAAATAAGCAAAAACTCAACAAAAAAGAGGTAATTTACAACATATCTTGGCAGCTAAAATCAAACTATTCCCATAGATAGATGCAAAAATATGTAAAAAAGGGACTTATTCTATCTCAAGTAGTAAACTCAAGTGATAAACTCATGATCACTGTATTTCCTTGATTATAAGACACTATCAATGGGCTGGGTAAATGCCTCAGTGATTAAAGACACTTGTATGCAAAGCCTGCCAGCCAAGGTTTGATTCCCTAGTACCCATTTAGAGCCAAATGCCCAAAGTGGTGAATACATTTGGAGTTTGTTTGCAATGGCAAGAGGCTCTGGTGTGCCTATACACTCTCTTTAAGTAAATAAAAAAATTTTAATGCTATTAACTATAAGTCCTACCATCAATTTAAGAATAGCTTTGTGGTAACAGAAGAAACATACATTAGCCGGGCGTGGTGGTGCATGCCTTTAATCCCAGCACTCCGGAGGCAGAGGAGAGGTAGGAGGATCACTGTGAGTTCCAGGCCACCCTGAGACTACATAGTGAAGTCCGGGGCAGCCTGGGCTAGAGTGAGACCCTACCTCGAAAGAAAAAAAAAAAGAAACATACATTAAGCCTTTACATAAAAATGGCAAGAATACAGATTATTACATACAGGAAATATTATTTCCCTAAAATCAAGACTTTATACAAATAGCCTTAGGCTACTCTTGGTGCTCATACATTTCTTTCTCTTTCAGTTCCTTTGGTGCCTCCTTTAATGTCTCTTCTTGTTCATCTTCAGTACTGTGAGAGAGAAAGTAAGAAAATTAATGAATCCCCTGTCCATGAAGTGCATTAACTTGGCACAAAGGACCAATTTACAAGCCCCAGCAGCAGAAAGGGTACTAAGTCCAGAAGGAGATGTGGGTTCTGGTTCTGGCTCAGTTCTCTGGCATGTCTGGGCCTCAATCCTTCTCCATGCATTAGATAAATACTCTTAAAGGTGGGGCTGGAGACATGGCTCAGAGGTTAAGGCATTTGCCTCTAGTGCCTAAGGCCCCTGGTTCAATTCCCCAGTACCCACATATGCCAGACCCACAAGGTGGTGGCCCTGGTGCGCTCTCTCTCTCTCTCTCTCTCTCTCTCTCTCTCTCTCTCTCTCTCTCTCTCTCTCTCTGCTTGAAAATGAATAAAGAAAATATTATTAAAATAATAATAAAAATACTCTTAAAGGGTCCACCCAATAATTCTTAGAAAGACCAATGTAGAACAGGAACCTTGCTGGGAGCAAAGGACACAGCCAGAAGGTTTTAGCCTATGAAACAGCTTCAATCAAAACATGCCAGAAGAGAATACTGAAGGCAAACTTAACCATTTCTACTTTAACCAATATTTATATTCAGTTCAGTACTCATGAGATATATAAGCTAAATCCTATGCTAAATCATTCCCTGTGTCTTCAGTTTTAATATTTGCAAAATCTTGTAAGACCAATGGCATAAAAGAAAGAATGCAGACTTTAGGTTGACTTGTGACTTTGAAACAGGAAGATTATGACAAGTTTCAGGCCAGCGGGGGGTTCATGGTGTAGTGAGTTCCAGGCCAGGAATAGAATATATATAGGGTCTTGTCTCAAAACACACATACACACACACACACACACACACGAGAGAGAGAGAGAAAGAGAGAGAGAGAGAGACAGACAGACAGACAGACAGACAGAAACTTTTTTTTGAGGTAGGGTCTCGCTCTAGTCCAGGATGACCTGGAATTCACTATGTAGTCTCAGGGTGGCCTTGAACTCAAGGCAATCCTCCTACCTCTGCCTCCCGAGTGCTGGGATTAAAGGCAGGCGCCACCACGCCCGGCTTTGAGAGAAACTTTTTGTTCTCTATAATTCACTAAAATTTTGGGGGTGATGTGGTTTTGTTTTGTAGTATTTTATACATATATATGTAGTCAGTCTATCCTGAATGACTAGCTATGTGATATTTGAAAATATCTTTTTTTCAGGCAAATACATCTCTGTGTGTATGCACACTTATGCCAAAGGTTGATATCATCATCTTTCTCATGCCCTATCTTCCTTATTATTATTTTAAAATATTTTATTTATTCATTTTCAAGCAGAGAGATACAGAGAGAGAGAGAGAGAGAGAGAGAGAGAGAGAGAGAGAGAGAGAGCACCAGGGCCACCACCTTGTGGGTCTGGCTTATGTGGGTCCTGGGGAATTGAACCCTGGGCCTTAGGCACTGGAGGCAAGTGCCTTAACCGCGGAGCCATCTCTCCAGCCCATATTATTTTTTTTTTTTGAGGTAGGGTCTCACTCTAGCCCAGGTAACCTGGAATTCACTCAAGGTGATCCTCCTACCTCTGTTTCCCAAGTGCTGGGATTAAAGGTGTGTGCTACCATGCCCGGCCTCTACTTTATTTTTTGAGACAAGATCTTCTCACTGGAACTGCAGCTAATGACTCAGCTAGACTAGCTAGCCATGAGCCTCAGGGACCCTTCTCTCTCAGTCTTCCCAGTGCTGGGGTTAGAGACATGCACTGTAGTTGCCTGGCTTTCATGTGAGTTCTAAGGATCCAAACTCAGATCCTCATGCTTGCATGGTAAGCAGTTTACTTAGAGCCGTCTTCCAAGGTCTAGAAAATATTTTTAAATTCCAACCTTTACGTTTCTTCTTGGTGATACCTATACATAACCAGAGGGTTGTTAGGTGAATTACATTAGACAACATAAGCTAGATGCTAAGGAATACTAGCTATGGTTACTATAATTAAGAAAACTGAAGCCCACGGGGAAAGTGAATTGAATGTTATTGTGTCAGCATTATACTTGTAGTGTGGCTTTCTTTCATTAAAGTTTTACTCTGGGGGCTGGGGAGATGGCTCAACAGTTAAGGGCATTTGCTTACAAAGCCTTCTAACCTAAGTTTGATTCCCCAGCACCTATGTAAAGCCATATCCAAAGTGATGAGCGTGTGCACGCACAAAAATTTTTTATTTATTTATTTATTTATTTATTTATTTATTTATTTATTTATTTTTGGTTTTTCGAGGTAGGGTCTCACTCTAGTCCATGCTGACCTGGAACTCACTATGTAGTCTCAGGCTAGCCTCGAACTCACTGCGATCCTCCTACCTCTGCCTCCCGAGTGCTGGGATTAAAGGTGTGCGCCATCACGCCCGGCTAAAATTTTTTTTAAATATTGGGCTGGGAAGATTGCTCAGTGGTTAAAGGCACTTGCTTGTAAAGCCTGCTGGTCTGGGTTCAATTTCCCAGTACCCATTAAGCCTTTAACACATAGAAAATATTTCTCATCTAAACTGTTGCAGAAGACTACAAGAACCCTGAATCAAAGAGCAAGTGTCAAGGTGAATAAGTGTGCTGATGAATATTTAGTTTATTAATGTTCAGGAATTTTTTTACTTAATATATGCATCAAAAAATATCTGCTCTTACATTGAGGAAGAGGGAGCAGAAAGAATGTAAGAGCCACAGGGTATGATATACTCGGAGGCATTGTCTCTCTTCATAGAGACTAATTGGTGCATTCACGACCCCAAACTAATTACAGAAAACTCCACTAGGAGAACCCTCAGTGGAATGGGGGGAAATGAGAGGGAACATGAGTGTAGACCCTGATGGGAATATGACCAATCTGTAATATCTTCATATAATAAACTTCTCAATTAAAAATTCTGTTCTTGGGCTGGAGAGATGGCTCAGCGGTTAAGGCACTCGCCTCCAGTGCCTAAGGCCCAGGGTTCAATTCCCCAGTATCCACATAAGCCAGACCCACAAGGTGGTGGCCCTGGTGCTCGCTCTCTCTCTCTCTCTCTCTCTGCTTGAAAATGAATAAATAAATAAAATAAAAAATTCTGTTCTTGGGCTGGGAAAATTGCTTAAGGCACTAGCCTGCAAGGTCTAATGATCAGGTTCAATTTCCCAGTATCCACATAAAGCCAGAAGCACAAAGTGGCACACACATCTAGAATACAATTACAGTGGCAGGAGACCTTGACACACCATTCATTCTCTCTCTCTCTATCTCTCTCTCTCTCCCCCCTCTCTCTAATAAATAAAAATTATTATTTTTTTTATTTTAAGGCCAGGCATGGTGGTACACACTTTTAATCCCAGTACTCAGAGGCAGAGGTAGGAGAATCACCATGAATTCAAGGCCACCCTAAGACTACATAGTGAACTCCAGGTCAGCCTAGAGCAAGACCCTACCTCAAAAAAAAATTTTTTTTTAATTTTAGCCAAGCATGGTGGCACATACTTTTTTTGTTTTGTTTTGTTTTGTTATTTTTTCGAGGTAGGGTCTCACTCTAGCCCAGGCTGACCTGGAATTCACTATGTAGTCTCAGGGTGGCCTTGAACTCACGGTGATCCTCCTACCTCTGCCTCCCAAGTGCTGGGATTAAAGGCGTGCGCCACCACGCTTTTGACCCCAATACTCAGGAAGCAGGGAAGCAGAGGTAGGATAGCTGTGAGTTCAAGGCCAGTCTGGAACTACAGAGTGAGTTCCAGATCAGCCTGGACTAGAGTGAGAACCTGCCTTGAAAAAACCAACAAAAAAATTATTTTGAAGCTGGGTGTGGGGTGCATGCCTTTAATCCCAGCACTCAGGAGGCAGAAGTAGGAGGATCGCCACAAGTTCAAGGCCACCCGGAACCTACATAGTGAATTCCAGGTCAGCCTGAACTAGGAGAAGACCCTACCTTGGAAAAAAAAATTGTAATCAGGCATGGTGGCTCATGCTTGTAATCCTAGCACTTGGGAAGCTAATGCAGGAGGATTACTGTGGGTTTGAGGGCAGTCTGGGCAACTCTGCAAGCACCAGACAGCCAAGACTAAATAGCAAGACTCTGCTTGTATATATATACAAATAATATAAATAAAAGCTTGGACTAGTGAAACATTCCTATAATCCCAGCAATTAGGAGGCAGAGACAGAATGAGTAGCTCAAGGTTATTTTCATTAGCATGGGCTACATTAGACCCCCATCTCAAGCACATATATTTTGAAATACACTTTACCCAATTTCTTCCAATAATAGCACCTTTCAGACTGTGGAACAATGACAACTAGGATACTGACATTAATACAGAATATTCCAGCAACACGATTCCTCATGTTGCTTGTGTACAGCCACACCTATACTCATCTTTCCTTTATTTCTTAAATCTCACAGTTCAAGAATGTGAGAAAAATGGATCATATAATCTTTTGGGTTGGCTTTTTTCACTGAGCATAATTCTCTAGATGTTTATTGGGGTTTCTTCATGTATCAATACTTCATTGCTTTTATTGTTAAGTAGTATTCAATGGATGGAGGTACTTCACTATCATCAGTCATGGTAAGATATCTGTGTTTCTATTAGGGGATTATTACAAATAAATTATGTGTATGTTATACTATAAATATTCATGTATATGTTTTTGTGAGGACATAGCCTTCCTGTTTTGGGGATAAATGCCCAGAAGTTACATTTCTACTTTTAATTTATGTGCCAACATTCTTGGTATTACTATCTTCTCAGTAAGTATTACTATTCCTATTTTAAAAAATGGAACAATAGAGAGGCAGAGACCTAGGATTAGAGTCAGGATGTTGACCTTGCTGGAGGAAGTGGCTCACAGAAGGCGGGCCTTAAGGCTTTATAGCCCAGTCCCACTTACTTTTTGCTCTCTGCTTCCTGACTCTGGCTACAATGTGACCTGTTCCTGCTGTCATACCTTTCCTGCCATGGTGGAATGCATCCCCTAGCAACTATAACTCAGAATAAACCCTTTCCTTCCTTACTGGCTTCTTATCAGGTATCTGGTACATTGCCCAAAGCTAACTGTTAGAATAGTGGGTGATACATCTGAAGACAAGCAAGACAGAAATACTGAACACTACTGTATCTGAAACTGACTAGGTCAGTAACAGTCCTTACCTTCGTACAGGCTGAAACTGAGGCTTAGTCAAAACCTCAGAGTTCTTTCCAAAGATTTCTCTCGTTTGGAACTTTTCATCACCTGAAATAATAAAGGATATTTTTTACTGACTTTTTGCTAATCCAGATTATTATGCCTCCCATCCAAGTACTAACCAGGCCCAACACTGCTTAGCTTCCGAGATCAGACAATATCAGGTATGTTCAGGGTGGTATCGCCATAGACCAGATTATTATGTTAATTCTCTATAATTTCCTTTGGTTTGTTCTAGAAAACAAAAAAATGTCTGGGTAAAAGTTCTTCCCTAATTTTAGATTTAGATTTGGTGTTTAGATTGAGTGTTTTAGAAAGTATTGCTCAGTGAGTTTGCTCTCTTTGCCCAGAAAGAACTATATTCTAACACTCAGAATACAACTAGGTATGTTGTATGAAAGGAGAGAAGGTTAGCTAGCACATCCCTTGACAAGAATATAAGTACACTATTTACAGGTCCTTCAGTTATTTCTGAAGATAAATGCTATTTTGTCTGTTCGAGAAGGCAAACTGTTCCTGCCAACAGACACCAGGGGGCGTTAAAATCAAGAACTGTTTGTTCACTAAAGATCACGAACAGAAAAGGCCATTTTCTGGGCATAAACACTACCTTGGCCACCAACACTACCTAAAGAGAGAGGGCTGAAAGTGGGCTATTTATTGAGTACTGAAAAAGTAGTTTAACTGTTTTATTTTCCCTGGTATCAAATGTCTGAAGTTATTTCTTCCCATTTCTCAGTAAGATATTTTCCAAGTATATAGACAAACAGACCAGTATTAATTTCATAGAGATTTCCTTTTTTCATAGAGATTAGAAAAGAAAAAGCAGCCTTCCCTGAGTCCAAATGCTCATGTGACTCCCCGACTCCTAAGGTCTAAGTGACTGGTAAGCACTAGGAAGGCCCGCCAGAGCATGCTGCCTGCAGCAGATATCAAGAAGCTCTGAAGCCCCACTAATAGAGAGATATTAGAGGCTGGGAAACCTTTTCCTATGACCTTGTTTTAAAAGTAAAAATACCAAGAAGGCATAAATTAATTCCCAATAAGCAGAATTTAGAGCTTTAACATTAAGGTAGAATGAGGCCCAGAGATAAGGTGCCTTGTCTAAGGTTATACAGAAAAAGTCAGTGGCAGAACTGGGTTAGAACCTAGCACCAATCTGACGGTACCTATCATATGCAGAAATGGGATGTATGCATCAGAGCCATAAAAGTGGAAAGAGGGGTAGAGAAATGTTGAAATAGGAACCCAAGGCTTTTCTAGGTACTTCAGGTGTTTTACAGAACTGACCCTGGTTTTCTGACTGTCTGCCCTACTCAACCCACCTTGAAGTCAAAGTGAAGTGGCATGACCAGACCTGTTCTGGGACTAAAAGCATCCCACTGTTGTTGTTTATATTATTTTGAAACAGGGTTTTACTAATTTTCCCAGGCTTATATTCAAGGTCTCTCCGCCTCAGCCTCCTGAGTTAAAGGATTACAGGCATGTGATACCATGTCCAGCTATAACTCTAGTTTTAAAATACATGACTGCAAACTCTAAGAGGACAAATGTACATAATTTTTAAAAGTAGAACCAACAGTTCACTTATATCTTGTCTTGGCATACCCTGACTGCTCGCCCAACATTAACTTCTCATGTAATCAAAGTTCCTGCCAAGTTACACAGAAATCAAGGACTCTCTGCTGGGTGCCGAGGTGCAGGCCTGTACTCATAGTACTCGGGGGCTGAAGCAGAAGGAGCCTGACTTGGAGGTCTGGAGAGCAAGACCCTGTCTCAAGAAGAAGAGGAAGAAGGAGGAGGAGGAGACAATGACAACAGATAACAACATGAACTCCCATGGGTGGATATAATGAATCTTCACTGTTAGCTGTTACTAACTCTGCTAAGATGCTAAGCAAATTCAAAATAGCTAAAACATGGAATCAGCATAGATGTCCTCAACAAATGAATGGATAAAGAAAATGGGTATGCATCTACAATGGAGTTCTAGTCAGCTATAAAGATGAAATTGTCATCTGCAAGAAAATGAATGGAATTGGAGATCATCCTGTTAAACCAAATAAGCATACTGAGGACAAACGTTGCATGTTTTCTCGTACATGAGATCTAGATTTCAAAAGAATGTGTGTATATGATGAAAATAGAAGGGGGGTTGTGTGGGGGAGGGAAGGGAACCTGCGGCAAGAGAGAGGAGGAACAAGAAAGGGTAACAAGGAGTTGACTATAAGCCAAGTACATGATATACATGTATGAAAATGTCACAATGAAACCTATTGCTTTGTCCACTAATTTTTAAAATGTAAATTTTAAAAGCTGCTAAGTAAAAGAAAATGATGCTGAAACTGGCTTTTAGAGTTCTAGGAAAAAGACATGAAAACTAAGTTCTAGTTTTAAGAAATATTTTTATTTATTTGTAAGCAGAGAGGGATAAAAGAGAGACAGAGAGAATGAAAGTGCTAGGTCTCCAGCCACTGCAAACAGACTCCAGATGCATGTACCACTTTGTGTATCTGGCTTTACATGGGTTCTGAGGCATTGAACTTGGGTTGTTAGGCTTTGCAGGCAAGCACCTTAACTGCTGAGCCATCTCTCCAGCCCTAAGTTCTAGTTTTTGTTGTATCAATATCTAGTTCTATAACCTGTATTATCCCTCAGGTTGGTCAAGTAACTGCATCCTATATGCCACCAAGGAGCATGAAATCTAGTGAACGTCCAGTGGGGAAGCACCATTACTACAGGGCATGTTATAAAAAATACAAAGGGAGGTATAAATAACATGGTGTGTGGCTCTCATTAGGCTGGTGTGGAGCAGACAGCTTCATTCTAATGAGGGAAGATTGCTTGAGCCTCGATTGGCTCAACTGTAAAGTGAAGGTCTGGACAAAGTTATCCCTAAAGAGCATTCCAGGTATAAACATCAGTGATCCAACAGAAAGTGAAAGCAAGAGATTCTCAAAGGAATCTTCCCTGGGGCTTACCATAGCCTTGAGGTTGGGCAAAAGAATTTTGGATTCCTTCAAAGTCCTCTTCTATAGGACTTGAGGTCTACAAAAAGAAAGAAAGAAAAAAGAGCAAAGAAATGTCATTCATTATAGGTAAATATATCTTCAAAAGATTAAAGGAGGAGGGCTGGAGAGATGGCTCAGCGGTTAAGGCACTTGCCTCCAGTGCCTAAGACCCCAGGTTCAATTCCCCAAGACCCACATAAACCAGACCCACAAGGTGGTGGCCCTGGTGCTCTCTCTTTCTGCTTGAAAATGAATAAAATATTTTTTAAAATCTCAAAAAAAAAAAAAAAGGTTCAAGGAGGACTGGAGAGATGGCTCAGTGGTTAAGGCATTTGCCTACAAAGCAGCAGGACCTGAATTCTTTTTTTTAATTTATTTATTCATTTTCAAGCAGAAATACAGAGAGAGAGAGAGAGAGAGAGAGAGAGAGAGAGAGAGAGAGAGAGAGAGAGAGAGAGAACGCCAGGGCCACCACCTTGTGTGTCTGGCTTATGTGGGTACTGGGGAATTGAACCCAGAGCCTTAGGGGCTGGAGGCAAGTGCCTTAACTGCTGAGCCAGCTCTCTAGCCCAAATGTTTAAAGGTGTTTTTTTTTGTTGTTGTTTTGTTTTTTCTAGGTAGGGTCTAGCTCTAGTCCAGGCTAACCTGGAATTTACTATGTTGTCAGGGTGGCCTTGAACTCAAGGCAATCCTCCTACCTCTGCCTCCAGAGTGCTGGGATTAAAGGCGTGCACCACCACGCCTGGCTGAAGGACCTGATTTCTATTCCCCAGCACCCAAGTAAAGCCAGATGCACAAGGTGGTACATGTGTCTGGAGTTCATTTACAGTGGTTGGAGGCCCTGGCATACCCACTCTCTGCTGCTTTCTCTCAGATAAATAAATAAATAAATAAATAAATAAATAAATAAATAAATAAATAAATAAATATTTTTTCAAAAAGTTAAAGGACAAAAAAAAAAAAAAAATCCGGTCGTGGTGGCGCACGCCTTTAATCCCAGCACTCAGGAGGCCATGATGTTTATGTTTTGTTCTTTCAGTGCTAGTATCAAAAGCAGGGCATTGTGCATAGTAGGGAAGCAGTCTAACACAGAGCTCCAGACCCTACCCTTATGATAGTCTTAGACTTCCAAACTCTTCCTAAGGTCACTGCATCTTTAAAAAAAAAAATTTTTTTTTTTTGGTTTTTCGAGGTAGGGTCTCGCTCTAGTCCAGGCTGACCTGGAATTCACTCTGTAGTCTCAGGGTGGCCTTGAACTCACGACAATCCTCCTACCTCTGCCTCCCAAGTGCTGGGATTAAAGGCGTGCGCCACCACGACCGGCTTGGTTTTTTTTTTTTTAAATATTTTTATTTATTTTTTTTCAAAGAAAGAGAAAGGGGGAGGGCTGGAGAGATGGCTCAGAGGATAAGGCACTTGCCTCTGGTGCCTAAGGCTCTGGGTTCAATTCCCCAGGACCCACATAAGCCAGACCCACAAGGTGGTGGCCCTGGTGTATTCTCATTCTCTCTCTCTCTCTCTCTCCTTGAAAATGAATAAATAAAATGTTTAAAAAAAAAAA
>PVHP010008171.1:0-54455 GCA_004024765.1 Zapus hudsonius | reverse complement strand
TAAGGTTTAAATCTGAACCTAGCATTCTGGTTGGTTAACTCAGCCCCCAAACTCTTCCTGTGCCAACCCCCTGAGTGTAGGCCAATCAGCTCTCTCTCAGACCCACCTGAGCCTGAGAAAGCCCACCACTGTAAAATTCTAAACAGGGCTGCAGAGATGGCTCAGTGGTTAAGGCACTTGCCTATAGAGCCTTAATGACCCAGGCTTGACTCCCCAGTACCCACGTAAAGCCAGATGCACAAAGTGGTGCACACATCTGGAGTTCATTTGCAGTGGCTGGAGGCCCTGCTATGCCCATTCTCTGTCTCTTCTATTTCTCTGCAAATCATATATGTATGTAAACAATTATAAATAGATGCTTACCAGGTGGCCATGGCCTCTGAGGCCTGAACCTCCATCATGGGCCGGGATGGGGGGAGGGGACCCTTCCTCCCACAGATACTCCTACCCACCCTCTCCTGCAGGAGCTCTTGATTCTCTTACTCTAATAAAGTCTCTCTAAACCTTACCCTCTGGTCTATGAATTTTAATTCTTTCAACTCACAGGACAAGTATCCAAAGATACCTCAAATTTATTGGTGCATTGGCATAGGTTGGTGTGTTGGCAAGACTCGAGTTACACTCGCAACAACTTTCCAACCTGCGTCTGGCTCTACCTTAAGTCATAAGGAACGGATGGAGTGGAGAAGCCAGGGTTGCGGGGTGAGGTGGCAAGCTCTCATTCTTGCCCCTCAACTTTGCACCAGCCTGGAGCCACTTTACAACTCTGCTTACAGCCTTGCAGCCCTAAGCACATCATGCTTTCTTAGCCACAGTACAAGATACTCCCCACATAGAAAAATGGGGTTTCAAATCCCCAAGAAACATGCTGGTCCCTCATTGTAGGCTGGCAGCACGCTCTGTCCTGGAGTGCTTACGTCATACCACGGCATGAACTGAAAACTAACACCTAATAAGCACCTATGTTCATGATTTCTTCCCTTACCTCCACCTCAAATCTGAATTAAATAAAACCTTGTGTCGGGCTGGAGAGATGGCTCAGCACTTAAAGGCACTTGCTTACAAAACCTGACGGCCCAGGCTTGAGTCCCCAGCACCCATGGAGAGCCAGATGCATAAAAGGCACATGCATCTGGAATTCAGCTGCAGTGGCCAGAAAGCCCTGGTGTCCCGTTCCCTCCCTCCCTCCCTCTCTCTCTCTCTCTCTCTCTCTGCTTACAAATAAATAATAAATTAAAAAATTATAAAACAAAAGCCTTGTATCATAGATAAAAAGTATTTGGTTTTCTTCCACTGGCCAGAGACTAAGGGAGACTATGGTACTGTTTGGGGACTCAGGTCTCAGGTAGAATTACCAGAGAAACTATTCAAAGAGGAAAGTTGCCCAAAGACACGGCATGTAGACAGGAACTTGTAAAATGCACCTGACCATGCAAGATGGTTATTTGTCAAATGGCTTTGTATTTCTCAAAATTCATAACTTTTTTTTTCCCCTGAGATAGGGTCTCACTCTAGCTCAGGCTGACCTAAAACTCACTCTGTAGTCCTAGGCTGGCCTCGAACTCATGGTGTTAATCCTACCTCTGCTTCCTGAGTGCTGGGATTAAAGTCATGAGCTACCTTGGCTGGCTTCATAGAAAAATTTTAAAAGTTCTAAACCTCCTGAAATATTTAACTTTTGTCTCCTAATTACTGACCTAATTGCAAAAATTGTTTTAAAAAATCACAGTAGACAGCTATTCAGCAATACAGGCTGATAATTTTCTCTTAGACTTTCTTACCCGTCCACATCCTTTTCTGGCTTCAAGGCATCGAGAACTTTGCTGCTAAATGAGTCCTCAGAGATCTGAAGGGCAAGGCCATGGACTCTGATGTCTTCATTAATCTTCAGGATCTCATGTATGATCTAAATGGAAAAAAAAATAATAAGTCTTGTGAAATTAAGACCCAATTAAAAAAAAAAGTTTTTATGTAAAAAATGGACTCTGGGGGCTGGAGATGACTCAATGATTAAAGACACTTGTTTGCAAAGCCTAGAGGCCCAAGTCTGATTCCCCAGTACCCTCATAAAGCCAGATGCACAAAGTGGCACGTGCATCTGAAATTTGTGTGCAGAGTCAAGAGGCTCTGGCATGGCCATTCATGGTCTTGAGGGCGTGCTTTCTCTCTCTGCTTGCAAAGCTTGATGGTCCAGACACAGATGTCACTTCATGCAGCTGGCTTTATGCGGGTACTAGGGAATCGAACCCAGGCCGTCAGGCTTTGCATGCAATTGCCTTTAACCACTGAGTCAGCTCTCCAAATGGATAAAAATGCATCTGTTAAGAGTTTCTTTTTACTCCCGTTAAAGACTGATGTGAGGGACAATGCCGTCTGTTTCCTCCTCGCACCATGCTTCCAAGAGCTCCAGAGAAACCGGGTAGAAGCTTTCAGGGACTTCATAGTTCTCAGCACTCTACCTTGTGCCAGAAAAACAGCAAAAGCTAAACCAGAACTCGAACAGCTTCTAGGGTTCAGATAGACCTGGCAATGGCCACATTTCAACCCAAGCCTGTCAATTTTGTATCCCAAGCACTGCACCCAGGCCTAGCAAAGCCTGTATCACCCCAACACCCCATGTTCGATAAAAGATCCCAGGGCTAGAGAGGTGGCTCAGTGGTTAAGGCGCTTGCCTGCAAAGCCCTATGACCTGAATTCGATTCCCTAGTACCCACCATAAAGCCAGATGCACAAAGTGGGGCATGCATTTGGTGTTTGTTTGGAGAGGCTAGAGGCCCTGGCGTGCCCATTCTCTCTGTCTGTCTCTTCTCTCTATCTCTCTCTGCTTGCAAATAAATAAATAAATTAATTAATTAATTAATATTTTTTTATAAAGGAGGAAGAGGAGGAGGAAGAGGAGGAGATCCCAGTGATGTGTCACTGGTTGCCAGAGCCCTCACATTCTCTGGGTCTGAGGGGTCCACCCAAAGCCTGTCCAAATGCACAGGAGAGTTAACCTCTAGCACACAGAGATCCGATTCCTCTGGTTCAACAAAGCCATCGGCTCCTAAGAAGGAAGCCTCAGGCCCACGCTTACGGATCTCAACTGAAGGAAGCCCTCACTAGCTTACCATTTTGCTTTACTGCCCAGCAAAAATCCTATCTGATAGGGGAATAACAAATTAATCAGTCTACTTGGAATATCAAATCAGAAAGAAAATTTTGTCAGATGTCACATTCATTCACCTGTGAACTGAAGTTCCCAGAAAAAAAAAAAAGGCCACACTTCTAAAGATTGTACAAGACTGATTAGAACTCACGTGATCCTGGAGAGCAGTGGTGCAAGTCTGCAGGTAAGTTAGCTTGGGTAATCTTTAACCCCTTAATAGCCACTCACTGCTTAGTTCCATGTTTAACCTAACATCCTATCAGGTAAGATCCCTCCTGGAATACACACACAGACACCTAACTTCTGCCAGCCCAAAGGCTTCCGATGTCATCAGATAGCATCTGAGGCCTACAGGGGAGACATCTCTGCTTTACTCTAAGCAGCCTACCTGCTGTTCTCGCCCATGGTTCTAAAAGTGCCTTGTTCATGACTTTCCCTTGTCCCAGAAGTACAAAAGCTTCATGAAGGCTGGGGATATGGCCCAGGGGGAAGAGTGCTCCCCACGAGAACAGTGGCCTGAGGCCAGCTGAGTTTGAGTTCCCAGGACCCACATAAACAGCTGAGTGTGGCCACACATGTCTATAACCCCAGTCCTGTGGGGAGATGAGATGGGAGAATTGCTAGGCTCACAGAAACAGAGAGAGAGAGAGAGAGAGAGAGAGAGAGAGAGAGAGAGAGAGAGAGAGAGAGACTCCATCTCAAGGGGATGTATGAATGAGCCATGGAAGGACACCCAGTGGTCTCCTCTGGCCTCCAGGCACCTGCAGGTGCATCTGTATACACACACACACACACACACACACACACACACACACACACACACGAAACCTTTGCCCACTAGGAAAATGGTATTAGGAATAACGTTTGTCTCCGTGTTCCTGCGCCAGGGTCACTCAGATTGGGCTCTGGCATACACTATCTCTTATTCCCTTTGAGATCAGAGCTGTGTTCATGTGTGAACATGGCCTTCTTTCATCAGCAAATGTATTCTGGGTACCAGTAATAAGTAAAGGACAAACAGCTAGCTGTAAAAGAAACTGCCCTGCCAAACTTAATGGGGCGGCAACATTCCTCCCCTACCAAGTAGCAATAATCACATAAGCTTCGTAAATGATCAATGATGTCGAGACACACCAAGCGGCATAAAATATTCAGTGACTCCTTTTCAACACAATAGCACCATCATAATTGATCAGGATTTCAGCAAACAAAAATAGGGAATAAATCAGGCATGGTGGCTCATACCTTTAACCCCAGCACTCAGAAGGCAGAGGTAGGAGGATCACTGTTAGGTAGAGGCCAGCCTGGGACTACAGAGTGAGTTTCAGGTCAGCCTGGGCTAGAGTGAGACCTAACCTGGGGTGGGGAGGGGGAGATGGAGACAAATAATTCCTTGTAAAAAAAATGTCAAAAAGGGATTTGGGAAGGGGGGAATAGGAGGATGGTATGAGGGGATTATGATCATGGTATACTGTTTATATTTATGGAAATTGCCAATAAAAAATTTAAATATAATAAATGAAGCTGGTCATGATGGTACACATTCTAATCTCAGTAGAGAGGCTGGGGTAGGAGGAGGATGAGTTTGAGGCCAGCCTAGGTAAGGCTAGTGGGCTACAGAGTAAGATTGTCACAAAAACATAAAAAAGAAAAAAAACAGAGATAAGGGCTATCAGTTATCAGACAGACAGACAGACAGACAGACAGACAGACACACACACACACACACACACACACACACACACGCCTTTAAGAAATGAATGACGGTACATAATGGAAATGGCCAACAACCTCCTTCTCATTCTGTTAATGCTGGAATCTTAATATGCTGTATGTTAAAAGGGCAAGTGTGGCATGACCTACTTGTTCAATAACCAGTTTGCCCTTTTCCTTAGTAATAAACCCTTCGTTTTTAACAATGAGCATAAATGATCTAAGCAGCCTCCTGGTATAAAGACTACATTTCCCAGGCTCCCTTTCGCAATATGGCCAGGAAATGAGGTTGCAGCCAATGGAATGGGGGCAAAATTGTGACTGCCAGGAAGCATCTTTAAATGTAGGAGGGTAACAACACTTCTCGATCCTTCCTTTTCATTGCTAGTGACTATGTTGAACTGTATCTGGGCCCTGTGATGCCAGTAACTAGGGAAGGTTAAGACGATCACCCTCAGTGTACAGCAAAGAATAGTCTATCCCCAGAGGACCAACATGAAACCGACGGTTTATGACAGTTTACTAAAGACATAGCAAGACATGGACTATAAAAGCACACTCCTTTCCGTCAGTGATTGGCTGAACTGCTTCCCCCATTGACCAATCAGAATAAAATGCTTTTAAACCAACCACTGGTCAAGCCTTTCTCCTTCCACCCTCAGGCGGAGCTGCACTCACTCCTGACACCAAGCAGGAGCAGAACTCTCTCACCTGTGACTGCATCGAACATCTTTCCTCCCATTCCTCACACCCCGCTTTCCTCCTTCCTAAAAAAGAAACCCTGGAGAGGCCTTCAGATTGTCCAAGGTTTTGTTTTCTGAGGCTTCAGTTGCTTCTCATCAACCATGATACAAATAACAAAACACTCCATCAACCATGATACAAATAACAAAACACTCCATCAACCATGACACAAATAACAAAACACTCCATCAACCATGATACAAATAACAAAACACTCAAGGGAAAGTTTCAGAAATAAATAATTCATAAGTCTGAAACTGTACACCACTCCTGAGCGGAGACCTGGTGCCTTCCCACCTCTTCCCTTCCAGGACACGAGTTGTCGCTTTGTCTAGTACGTCTATGCTTGTGTGAGTTCTTCTCAGATCAGCTGTGGTTGTGTCCCCTGATGTGTTTAAGGGTCTTCTTATTTAGCATGGGAGTAGCAACGCTGTCGACACAGACATGACAGCAAGAACCACAGAGTTGCATATATAGATAGGCTCTTGCCCCACCTGCAGAGCCTGGCATCCACCGGGTGTCTTGGGTCCTGTCTTCTCTTATCCCAAAAATCTTTTTCTGCACCTAACAATCATGCTTTTGAACAACTTACCTTACTGAGTCTACATATGCTTATTTTGTTTGAGAAAAAAAAAACTATTTTTTTTTTCGAGGTAGGTTCTTGCTCTAGCCCAGGCTGACCTGGAATTCACTATGTAGTCTCAGGGTGGCCTTGAACTCATGGCGATCCTCCTACTCTGCCTCCCGAGTGCTGGGATTAAAGGCGTGCGCCACCACGCCCAGCTAAAAAAAAAAAACCTATTTTTATTTATTTACTTCTGAGCAGAGAGAGAATAAGAATGGGCACGCCAGAGCCTCCTACCCTGCAAACGAACTCCAGATGCATGCTCAACTGTGTGCATCTGGCTTTATATGGGAACTGGAGAATCGAATCCAGGCTGGCAGGCTTTGCAAGCAAACGCCTGTAACTGCTGAGCCATCTCCTCAGCCCTGAATTTGCTTTTTGACACTGGCTAGAATGTGGCTGTGACAGGCAGAGTTAACTCCGCCACCTTGGACTTGGTGGTGCAGTGCTGGGAAGAAAGAGCCGGCCACCCTGTGACTTTGGAATGCTTTTCCAAGCTAGTGCCTGCTGATTTCTGAACCTCGTTTGTGTGTAAGTGTGGTGCCATGCTATTCCCTGCTCATCCTTGCTGTTCCCAGCTACTGTGGCAAGATGTGACACCAAGCCCATGCTCTGCCGTGTCGTGATGAAACTTCCCCTTGAAACCGTTTAACTGTTAAGCCTGAAATCACCCCCTGTCCCATAAGCTGCTCTGTCCAGGTGTTTTGTCCCAGCAATGAGAAGCCGTCGGCCACAGTGAGAAAGTACACAGCTGTTACTCCAGCTTCTGTCACTTGAGGATCTCCAGGCCGTGAACCCGGCTCAGCCAACCGCAGGAGCCTGGGATCGCAGTGTGTGGCCCAGCCTCGTCACCAGCACTGATGGGGGCTTCTTCTCCCATACTGGAGTTGACAATGGGAGGCCTGCTCGAGGGTACATGGCCCAGCCTGGGGTTTTCTCTCAGCAGCCCCCAAAATGCTACTGAAGGATTCTCAGAATGTCTGCCTACAGAGGACCCAGAAGACCATCTTGTCCCACATCAATAGGGCAACTGTGACTCTGAGATGGACAAGGTCACAGAGCCTCTCAGAACAGAACAAGACCAGAGACAGATGTCCAGACACCTGCAACTGACAATTTCACTCAAGGACACTTCTGTAACAACTGCATAAACAGCCAGGACTGCCAGGTTGGAGCTTGTCTTCAGCAGGAACCCAGAGGAAGGGAGAGAGAAGTCAAGAGCCATTACACCCAGGGAAGAGAAGACCTTTCCCCTGGAAACCCAGCCCCAAGAAAAGGCTGTGCCTGTTCTCGCCACACCTTGGAGATGTGTGGCAAGATGCTACGGAAAGATGAAGGATACCAAGTTAAGTGCTTGGCTGACATTACCTCATCCTCTCCACTGTCTGGAGGAAGGCAGACGTGAGTGATGTCCAGTCCAGCCTGGAAAAGGACACAAGGTTCTGTCACCACGAGAGAATACGCTGTTAGGAATTTTAATGAATTGTGAAAAATCAGAAGTCCTCACCTCCTCGGCCAAATTCTGGTTTATTTCCTGCATCAAATTGTCACCGCCTGCCTATGCGGGGGAACAAAAAGAGAGAATGTGTCAACATGGAAATACCTTGACAAGGACACCAAATACAATACACGGGAACCATGTTCGCAAACGCAATGAGTACAGAAAGATCTAAATACGGTGATCATAAAGAAAACACAGGAAGAAAGACACTGTTTATAAAAACCGGGCTAGTAGCTGGTGTTGATGCCCATGCTAATGTCTTGTACTTTCAAAGTATACAACTTAAAAATGATGTACTGTTTATTTATTTGCAGGAAGAGAGAGAGAGAGAGAGAGAGAGAGAGAGAGAGAGAGAGAGAGAGAGAGAGAGAGCGCACACCAGGGCTTCCAGCCACTGCAAACAAACTCCAGGCGCAAGCACCACTTTGTGCATCTGGCTTTATGTGGGTGCTGGGAAATGGAACCTGGCTCATTAGGCTTTGCAGGCAAGAGCCTTAACTGCTAAGCCATCTCTCCAACCCAAGCTCCCAAGCCATTTCCTCCACCATGGTTGCTGTAACTGGCCTTTTTCAGTGAGGGGATATGTGTGCACCCCAAGGAGGAAGAGAAGTCACGTCAGCACCGTACTATAATCCCACACACCCCTACCCCGGCGGCCCTGCAGATGGCTTTTCCAATTCAGAGCGTGCCAACAGCACACTGAACAGGCCAAGTACGAGGCTGTGTTGGCTTCCAGGCTTGGCTCGGTCTCTCATTATCTTGTACCTGCCATCACACAGGGATGCCAATAATAATGGCAAACAGTGCCAAGAGCAGCTCAGGACTCCGGGGTTACAACAACAACAAAAAAATGTGCATGGAACGCAAAGTCCTTTGGCACATTAATGACATCTGACACGCAGGCTGTAAAAGACATCCATAGTGTCACTCAGAATTTGTCCCCCACAGAAACAAGAGAGCACTCCTGTGATCATCTGCATGTCACATTCGATTTATAGGTAAACGAGGGCACCTATCTATCCTGTGTCATGTGATTTATGTGGGTGGCTACCTCCTGACCTCTGGGAGCCACCTAGACCTCAGAGAAGACCCCAGCAGGGAGGTATCTAACCTGCAACCCACAGAACAAAGGACACATGACAGCATGTGCCAGTGAGCCCACTCTTCATTGGCAGGAAGTGCACCGGGTCCTTTTCATATGTATAATAATTCTCTAAATTAAAATTGTAAGACGGAACCATATCATCAGCTCACCTGAATAATGGCAAGAACCGGCTGAAAGGTGGGGTTTTTTTCTTGCAATAAACTCAGCACTTCCTTGGAACTCTGAATGACTTCTCTGGAAGAAACACAACACAGTCATTCCTTTGTTGGTGATTGGGAAGGATGAGTCCCACACATTTCCTTACAAAGCTCCTTACTCTACATGAACCAGATCACAGAGGGACACATCTGAGCACAGAGTGTAGAAGGAGGCGAGACAACGGCGACCTCAACGATACTAATGCAGGCACCGTGTGGAGTGCACCTGCGATCCCAGCACACTAGGGAGGTAGAGGCAGGAGGATCACCAGTTCAAGGTCAACCTGGGCTGTATAGCAAGTTGGAGGGCAGCCTTGGCTATAGTTAGACCCTGTATGGGAAAGCCAAAAAGGAAAGCAGAAGGGAACATTAATAGCAGTGGTGTGTTAAATGTATCACTTTGATTTTTGAAACATGTAGAAGGAAATAAGCTAAATGATAACGTCCATCTCCTACAGGTCAATTTTCTCCTCGAGTTTCCAAGTTTTCTAGAATGAAAAGGTTGGGACTTTATTCCATTCTACCACGTTCTTCTCCTTTCCCCAAAGAAATTAGTTGGGATCTAGGTGGAAATAAGTGTGTGTGTGTGTGTGTGTGTGTGTGTGTGTGTGTGTGTGTGTGTGTAAATGCCGGGGTGATGCAGTGCAGACAGGGTGGTGGAGAAAAAGGGGGGTTGTGTCAGGCTAACTTCCAGGTGCCATAACTTAAAGAAGGGAAGTGAAAAGGGGGGTTCAGGCAGAGAAGTCAAGCCGAAGAGACGGGACCCACTCCCAGGAAGTTCCGGCACTCCAGGGGAAGACAGGGCCTCACAGGACCACACATAAATATGGTCGGAGCCAGCTCTTTCGAGAGCTTTCTGGATAAGCCATTTTAAAGGTCAACCTTCACCACCATCACCTCTAGACATGTCCTATATTAATGAGACCAGCAGTCTGCTTTTTGATTTTGTTTTCTCTCGCAAAATGCACCAAAAGCGTACTCATGGCAGCACACAACTTCAGTGTTGATTTTTCTTTGCAGTGTGGGCTGGGTGTTGAACTCACCGGCCTCATACTGTTCCTACTGAGCTACTGTTCCAGACCTAGTCCATTTTTGAAGTTGTTTTCAGTCTCCACTAGGTTCTTACATGTACCAACAAGGCCTTCAAAGAACAAATAAAAGTTCGAACCAGATCCCCTCAGTAGAAAGGCTCTAAGAACAAAATATCTGCTCGCTGAGCACTGCTGTCCCATGCAGACAGAGGATGCTGAGGCCCCAGCAGCAGGGATGCTCAGAGACAGCAAAAGCTTGAAAACTCTCATCAGGACCGCCTTGCTCCTGTACTTGGGCTAGAACACTCAGGCACACTCAACAGCCAGCCGACTGACTTGTACTCAATCTGAAAGTATTCCAGTGTGTTTTGGTTTTGAACACTTGAGATAAAGGTCTGCATGACCGAGTTGAAGACACGAAACCACATGAGAAAGTGTGCCTTATGTGCCCAGTGATGGGGTGACAAGGTCCCCAGGCTGCATGGTCCCCCAGGCTGCTACTGTGGGCCAGGTACCGTTCTAGGTTTGGGGAGGCAATGCACTATGGGTTTGGATATGTGTGGGAGGGAGGGCCTCGGAATCCTCTGGAAAGAAGCATGGTAAAAACCCAGGTTTCTCCCTGGGCAAGTCTGATTCAGGATGCCAGGGTGTGACTTTAACAAGTGCCCCGGTGATTCTGGAAGAATGACAGGACAGACAGATGGGCAGACTCACTTACTAGTGCAAGCAATTTATTCAGTCTCTATGGACCCTGACTTCCTCTCCTACAAGACAGGTGGATTCCAGGGACTCTTTACTTTCCCCTCATCACTGGACACACTGCTCCCTGTGTCCACAGCTACCCTTAAACATCACAAAAACTTCCACCATCTTGCCCACCCTCAATGAGATTAAAGGAATATTTCAACCCATACAAGGTTTAAGAAAAAAAGTCCTCAGACTTAAAACTGCTGGAAGGGGATAGCTAGAAGATTTAGCTAGAAAAAAGGGGGCTCCATATTGTAACAAACTTGACTCCTGCACACCCCCACAACCTGTCATGTGTATAATGTTTCATTCCTATAGAGATAAACAAAACAAGTAAGAAAGTCACCAGGCCCAATAATTTTTTTTAAAGAAAGTAGCATAAATGTTTCTAAACAGAAATGCCCATGCGCTTGGAGGAGAAAAAAAGGTCTTCCAGCTCCACTCCAGACTGTGTGCCTACAGCTACGTGTGGCTGAAACTCCGAATTCTATTATTAAAGATCATTTAATAACAGTTCGAGGTTTCATTAACCCTCACATCAGGGATACTATCCCATTAGATATACGTCTTGTCAGAATCACCCAGCTCATGGGCATCTCCCTGACTGCAGCTAGCTGCCCACATTCCTCAGCTTCGGTGGTCACACCTAGTCTGGGAGGAAGCAGCCCACCATGTTATTGAAAACTACCAATGCCAGTGTGACCCTGAATGCCAAGATCACCCATTAAATAATCTACAGTTCAGCTTCTCAACTCTTTCGAGATATGGGGATGGTTTCCATAATAGTCTCCTCCAAAGACAGATAGTACCTCAATGTTCTTATTTTATTTTATTTTATTTTATTTTGAGGTAGGGTTTCACTCTAGCCCAGGCTGATCTGGAATTCATTAAGTAGTTTCAGCATGGCCTTGAACTCACAGAGATCCTACCTCTGCCTCCCAGTGCTGGGATTAAAGGCGGGCACCACCACGCACGCCTGGCTTCCACTTCTTTACTAATAGGATTCTGAGGGTTTGGGGTTTTGTTTTGTTTTTTTCAGGTTAGGGTCTCACTCTAGCCCAGGCTGACCTGGAACTCACTCTGTAGTCCCAGGCTGGCCTCAAACTTAACTCAAGTGATCCTACCTCTGCCTTCCAAGTGTAGAGATTAAAGGCATGCGCACCACTGGTATTTCCCAGTCTCAGTCACCCACAGCTGGGTGGAATCATGTGACTACCTTTTGACCAAAAGGAAAGCAAGAACTGTGTGCAGGTAAGAGGACCATGCAGCCAGCAACCCACCTCCTTTCCCTTTGGTTGGCTCAGAGGAGACAGGGCCTGAGCTGCCGCACCGAGTGGCCGTCCTGGGGATCATCCAGGCTTCCCTGGATGCTCTCCTCTGGACAGTGCAGTCCATGGTACTTTGGATTTTGCTATGGTTTGAATGTATCCCTCAAAGTTCATGTGTTGGAGGCAATCCCTGGTGCAACAGTGTAGAGAGATAGGACCTTAAAAGAGGAGAAACGGAGGCTGGGGAGATGGTTCGGTGGTTAAGGACCCTTGATGCTTAAGCATGAAAGACTTTAGGCTGGAGAGCACCAAATTTAACTCCCCAGAACCCACGTAAGAAGCATCCCTATAACCCCAATTCCATGGGGGTTGGAGACTGGGAACATGGCTG
Organism: Zapus hudsonius; assembly: GCA_004024765.1. Taxonomy (NCBI): domain Eukaryota; kingdom Metazoa; phylum Chordata; class Mammalia; order Rodentia; family Dipodidae; genus Zapus; species Zapus hudsonius. Next base: position 41,985 of record PVHP010008171.1, on the reverse strand, counting down.
GTCTTGCTGACCACTGGCAATTCAGAGTTGAAGGAGAGAGAAACCCAGGCTTAAGGAAACAACCGGATGTGTGATACGAGAGGGACGCCCTCGGTCCTACTCTGATCTCAGCGTGCACACACATGGGTTGTATGTCTGCACACACATGTATACCCACAACACACGTAGGCACATGCAAAAACTAAAAAATAAAATAAGAGGCGATGGACTCCTACCGTCACTGTGTACTGACGAAAAGAACAAGAAGGCACCCACAGCTGCCTTGCCCTTCTGCTGCCAGCCATGTTGGGAGGCAGCACGATGCCAGCACCTCAGCACTGGACTTCTAAGCCAGCAGAACTGTGGGGAGTAGACCTTCAAGGGTGGGATGTTTTAGATTATTTAGAGCTAGTGTTGTTTTGTCCTAAATCACTCCGACATATCCATCCAAAGGAAAATACCAAGACTGGGGTTAAAGGTGCTTGCTTGCAAAGCTTAACCACCTGGGTTTGATTCCCCAGAACCCATATAAAGCCAGATACACAAAGTGGTGCATGCGTCTGGAGTTGTTTGCAGAAGCAGCAGGCCCTGGTACACACACATTCTCTCTCTCTCTCTCTCTCTCTCTCTCTCTCTCTCTCTCTCTCTCTCTCTCTCATAAATATTTTAAATTTTTAAAAAATAGAAAAACAACAAATTGAGATAATATCCTAAGCTTCACATTCAGGACCTGACTTCTGAGTGAATTTAGCTGAAAGTCATTGTGGTATATGTGTATACTATTCGTAGTGCATGTATGTAGGGTGTACGCATGTGTGTGCACCATAGGCACACCCGTGTGGAGGCCAGAGAACATCAGGTGTCCTCCTCTGTGTTCCACATTGTTTCCATGAGACAGAGTCTCTCACCGAGTCTAGATCTGCATTTTTTTTTCCTCAGTCATACTAGCTGAGCACAAAGTCCTAGAGATTCTCCACTTCTGAACCAAAATGGGGGGAGGAAAGGGGTACAGGTGTTTGTGGACACACCCAACTTTTTATGTAGGTGCTGGGAATTGAACTCGGGCCCTCTCAGGACCCTAGTGCTCTTGCCCACTGAACTGTCATTGCATTTTTTTTCTTAAATATATATTTATTGTCCATAATGAGTTATATTGTCATTGCATTTTTATTGCTTGCTAACACTTTCTGTTTCTCTCATATGATCACCTGCGTCATAAGAATGAACGGTGGTGATGCAGCATTTTTTTAAAAAGATCATGTCATTGTTGCCTCTGGGTATATTAGTCACTGTCCCATTACTCTCACGAAAATATCTGAGATAATTACCCTATAAAGAGAAAAGGTTTCTTCTAGCTTGTAGTCTTGGAGATGTTCCAGTGCAAGATCTGGCTTTGGGCGTCTGGCAAAGGCATCCTATCATCATGGGTTTGTGTCAGAGCCAAACTGGTTACTAAGACCGAGAGGGAGGGGGAGAGAGAGGAGGAAAGAGAGAGGATGTGCACAGGAAAGACAGACATTCAAGGCTCCACCCTTCCCTTCAAGGGGATGTCCCCAGTGACCTACAGACCTCCACAGAGCCCCACTTCTCAAGGGCTCCACCCCAGGGTGCCTCCAGGAACATCACCATCTTACAGACCAACTTATTTATTTACTTATTTGAGAGAGACAGACGGACACACAGAGAATGAGAGCGTATAGGTGCACCAGAGCCTCTTGGCACTGAAAACACACTCTGGACACAGGCACCACATTGTGCATCTGGCTTTACATGGATACTGGGGCATTGGACCCAGAGCTGGCAGGCTTTGCAAACAAGTGCCTTTAGTTTAATATATAAACTTTTGGGGGAACTATCAACACCCAGGCTGTAACCCTGAGGTTTTTCCACTGCTGACATCCATGCCCTAAGTTCTGAAGGTGATGCTTTCTGGACGCTACCAGATGTCAAAGGAAGGAAGGGTGCAGACAACAAACCACCTGAAGTCACAGTATTTCCTAAAGCGACCTTCATGGGATTTGGTGATGAAACATTATCAGACTGTGGTTATCTAGCCACCACTGGCAATAACGGGGCACAGTGCTTTTCTGATTCATGGCAGCCGCAGTTCCCTTTGCGGTGCTGGGACAAAGCAGCTGATGGGAAGACAGGATTTATTTTGTTTTACAGTCTCAAGAGGAAGCTCCAAGATGGCAGAGGAAAAACTTGGCATGAACAGAGATTGGACAGCACCTCTGCCACAGAAGGTGGAAAACAACAGCAGGAGAGTGAGCTGAGCCAACACTGGCAAGCTGGGGGTGAATAAACCATCAAGGTCCACCCCCAGTAACACACCTCCCCCAGCAAGGCTCCATCTCCCAAATTGTCATCAGCTGAGAAGCAAGCATTCAGAACACAGGGGTGTATGGGGAACATCTGGTTCAAACCACCACAATGATGATGAATAAAGAGATAATATATTAAGGTGGTTCACACCTTTAAAACCAGCATTCGGGAGGCAGAGGTAGGAGGATTGACGTGAGCTCAAGGCCACCCTGAGACTATACAGTGAATTTCAGGTCAGCCTGGACTAGAGTGAGACCCTATCTTGAAAAACCAAAAAATAGAATTGTGAAAATTTCTTTTTCCTCGTTATAACAACCAGCTAAACCTGATATAATGCACATGCCTATATAAACCCAGCCCTTTGGAGGTGGAGGCATAGTTCAAACTCAGCCTCAGCTACACAGTGAGTTTGAGACCAGTCTGGGCTACACGAGATCCTGTTTCAAAATATAATAACTGAGGCCTGGGGAGATGTCTCAGCAGTTAAAGTCACTTGCTTGCAAAGCCTGCTGGCCCAGGTTCAATTCCCCAGTACCCACATAAAGCAGGATGCAAAATGGTACATGTATCTGAGGTCCCAATGCACACAGGACAATGAGAGCCAGAGCCAGGAGAATAGTGTGACAGTTTGCAGTCTGACTTTTCATTTGCAATAGCAAGAGAACCTATCTCCAAAAAAGGTGGTCCACAGATACCTTCAAGTTGTCCTCTGACCTCCATATGACTGTGTGGTACACACACAAGTAAATTAATAAAAATATATATATAAACAATGACAGCTATCATTTGAAGGCTATGATGATTCCCAGGTTAGGTATTTTGTATATGTTCTTTTAATTGTTTCCATGGCCTCTTGAGGTAGGAACTGTTACTGTCCCCATTTTCCTGAGGGAATTAGTCAGGGGCACTCAGTACAGTGGTACCGGTACTGTCTAAGGAAGTACTGGCTTGGAAGCATGGAACATTCCTGAAGCAAAGCCCCTAGGTGATAGGGATTAATTCCCTCATCACCCACTAAAGTCTCCCATGGTCTGGGCACTACTGAGGATTGAGAGATTACGAGATTGTGCCAGGAGGGTGAGCCAAACAGGAAATGAATAATGGTAATGGTTAGTCTCTGGAAAATAAAACAGGATGGGGGTGGGAGGGGTGTGTACTGGAATCTGCCCTCCCCATGCTGACTTCAGGCCCTAACCGACTGAAATTGACATTCAGCTGTGTGGTTAAAATCTAATGACCCAAAGCAAATCGAACGATCAGAAGATAAAATGCACAGTCCCTTAGGCCCATGGCCACTTCCAGAAGAGCTTTGGAAAGCCATTACTGTGCAGGGGAGGGAAGGGAGAGGGAAAGACAGACAGGGGTGCGGTGACTTTTAGAATCAGAGCTGGGGAGAGTGAAAAATAATAACAGCAGAAAGAGCGGGGCAGGTGAGTGGAGATGGAGGGGGGCAGCGTGCCCAGACAAACAGCCTCCTGGGACTCGTTGCTAATCCTAAAGAGACTAGGAAGGGTTTTCCCGCCTCCTCCTGGTGGCTGAGCGCGTCCCCGGCGGGCGCGGCGAGGAGCCACTTCTCCACGACCGGCCTGACCGGGTCTCCCCGGTCTCCCAAGCCGAGACGGAAGGCTGGGGACCCGGGAGCGGGGTGTGCGCGGGGACCCCGGCCACAGGGCAGGCGCATCCCGGCGTGTCCACAGTTCTCCGCCGGGTCGCCGAAGAACTTTGCAAATGGAGCGCGCGGGCGGCTCGGCGGCGATGCTGGGGACGGACGAGCCCCACCGCGCCATCGCGGGGCTCCCGGGCCTCCCGCCGCACGTTCACAGTTCCCGGGGATCCCTGGCGCCTCCCGGGGCCGCAGGCCAGGCGGCCGGGTCCCCGCCCGGGGCCGCGCCGCCCCTTTCCCGTCGCCGCCACGCCCGGCGCGGTTGCATCAGAGCCGGCGGCGGGTGGCGCACGTGGAGCGGGGCGTGCGCTCCGTGCCCGGTGCGCCGGCTGGGGATGCCCGCGGTCCCCGGGCGCCCCTGGTCCCCGGGACCCCTCTGCACGCCACGCTCCCGGTTCCTCCAGCAAGCGGCCGCTCGCCACTTTCGGATCCCGCCCCGCGACCACCGATTCCCGGGTCTTCGCGGGCACCGGGCGCCCGGTTCCCCAGGGTCCCTCGGCCGGGCGGTGGGGGGGCGCCTGGCGCGCAGGGCAGCGGGGGACACGCTCACCTGACGATGGAGTCCCGTGCGGGGGGCTCCGGGCCGTCGGGGCCACGGCTGCTGAAGGCCTGGCCATCCGGGAGCCGCCACTGCCCGCGCGGGGTCCCCGGGCCGCCGCCGCGGCTGGATGGACAGAGCGCGCGCAGGCGGCGCAGGGCGAGGGCCGGGCGGGCGCTCATGCTGTTCCTGCGGAGGGCGGCGGGGCGGGCGCCGGACAGCGATCCACGCCGGCCGCTAGCGGGCCGGAGGCAGGAAGGACCGGGCTCTTCCTCCTGCGAGGAGCGGAGGCCCCTAGCGGGCACTGCACCTAGGGCCCGTGACGTGGGCAGGGCGGGGGCTGCAGCTGCGGCTTGGAGGTACCTAGAAGTCAAGGCTAGGCGTTCCGGCCCTGGCACCAACCTCCAAGTCGGAGGAGGCGGGCGGGGTGGGGGACCCTGCCACTGGAGACACCCCTCTGAGCCTGGGGTTCGTCTCTGTCTGCCAATGGCAATTCACTTCCTGGGATAACAAGTGGCTGTAACTCCAGTTCAGACCAGACATCGCACGTTTATTATGCAAGCGGTGGCCTAAGGCGAAGAGAGGTGGGACTGAGACTCGCCCAGCTGGCTTTGGAGCCTTAGGCAGGCTAAGCTCCTTATCCCTTGCTGTCCCCTCGGGCCATGCCCACTTTATAACCTGACCGGTTAGGGATGTCCAGATAAAGTGAGATTGAGATTCTAGCGTCCCAATTTGTAATTTCCATGGAGAGTCGGGATAAGATTGTAACGTTACAGTCATCAAGTAGGGTAGGAGTTCATTCCTCCAAGTTAGACAGTTTTGTTTTGTTTTTCTGTGTGCTAACACTGCACTGGGTTCTGGGAAAGTGCCTCTTTTAAGCCCAACACATTTAAAAATACTGAGTCATATTGACTAATTTTCCAACCAGGAGCGGGGCAGAGAAGCCTGATGGTTTACGGATCACTACTGTGACCTCTCCTGACTCTAACCATCATGCTCTTTGTCTTACTCCATAGACCCTGTTTTTCATGGTAGGATGATTGCCACTTGTGACAGGACATGACTTTGTAGCACTTAAGAATAGTTGGCATTTCCATACCGCTGCAGGGGTAGCTCTGCCACCATTTACAAAGTGTCAGAATTTGTATTTTGTGTAAGCATATACATACACAAAAGTCTTGACTTACTCCAGTGCTGTTATGATCTTGAGCAAGTCTTATTATCCTTAGGGGGGTGTTGATGTGCCTCGTTTGTAAAATGGTGACATCATAAACACACACTTATCAAGCACTGCTAAACGCCACCAACCACTGGTCACGAAGTTAAATATTACCTAGCTCTTTCTCTTGGAAGTGCCAAGTCCATCTGGGGATGCTTAAAAGGCTCAGAGACCAAAATAACCCTATTTGCATAAAATGTCCAGAAAGGCAAATGTAGAGAAGTACAGTGCAGACATGAATAAAAATGACTGCAGTGTAGTGGAGGGAGCTGGAGGGATTGGGGGGAGTCAGGAGGAGGGAGCCAAGGGCCTGGGGTTGCTTTCTGGGGTGATGAAAACATGATGGTTATAAAACTAGGATTATTTAAGACAAACCCCATTGAAATGTGCCCCTGTAAATGGTAAAGCATAGGTGAATTCTAAATCAATAAAATTGTTATTAAACATAAAAATGACTTGTGAGGTCTTATAGCTAAAGTTTCCTGCTATTCTTGGAGGATCAGGGAAACAACCAGTGAAGCTAAGTGGTTAGCTCAAAGACTACATATTTATTCCTGATGATAAAAGCTGTATGTTCACATAAAAAAAATTAGCCACAAGCTATTGCCAAGAAACACTCACCAAGGTGCCATTGTTAATTTCTTAAAAATATTCTAAAAATATCTATGTATTTGCAAGCAGAGGGAGGGAGGGAGAGAGAGAGAGAGAGAGAGAGAGAGAGAGAGAGAGAGAGAGAGAGAGAGAGAGAGAGAGAAAATGGGCATCTAGTCGCTGCAAACTCCAGATGTGTGTGTCACTTTGTGCATCAGGCTTTACGTAGGCACTAGGGAATTGAACCTGGGTCATTAGGCTTTGCAGGCAAGCACCTTAACCGATGAGCCATTTCTCTACACCATATATGTATATATGTTTCCACCTACTGTTGCTGATTTAATTAAATTTGGGAAGGATAGCCAAAGGAAAGGTAGGACTGCTTACAACGCAAACTTCCATACACAAAACGGCCTTGCTATTCATGATTTTACAGATGCCTGATAATATCTACACATAATGAGAGGAAAAGATGATGACACCAGGGCTGGAGAGATGGCTCAGCGGTTAAGTCACTTGCCTCCAGTGCCTAAGGCCCTGGGTTCAATTCCTCAGGACCCACATAAGCCAGAACCACAAGGTGGTGGCCCTGGTGCACTCTCTCTCTCTCTCTCTCTCTCTCTCTCTCTCTCTCTCTCTCTTGAAAATGAATAAATAAAATATTTAAAAAAAAGATGATGACACCAAAACAAAACAGAGACTAATTGAGAGGGGGAAGAATTCTGGGGGAGGGTGGGAGAGGGGAGGGAATCATAATGGTTTATGGTCTATAATTATGGAAGCTGTCAATAAAAAGTTTAAAAAAATTGGTAAATGCAGTATGTGAAATTCTGATTTTGTGAGTCACTGGAGCCTTCTCAGATCTGGATGGGCTTAACTTAGAGGTCAGAGTGCCAGACACACAAAACTCTCCAAGCCAGTGACTCTCAAGTTTGTAGTGTTGTGACTTGCAAAGAATTGACATGGCAGAAAGGCAAGTTCCACAAAAGTTTATTTTAGAAAAGACAGTAAAGCAGAAAGTTCCTGAATTGAGAAAGGTCTTGGTGACTTGGATCCTTGTGGATATAAATTAGACATCAAGTCAAGGTGGTTTGGGTTGGTTACTTTGAATGTATGTTGGGTGAGGGGGTTCTCATTAGGCTGATGAATTAGACAAACAAATGTGGATTCTAGCTGGCAGGAAAATGACCCGTTGACAAGTTTCAAGTAGGGGGAAGAACGGAGAAGAGAAGTAATTAGAAGAGAAGTAATTAGGCTGCTCCTAATTGCCATCTTGATGAGTCACGTTTAGGTTTGCTCTAGAATTTTCTTTCAGCCTCTCACCAGGGCCGCTTGACAGCTAGGTTCTTTCGGGGGTTTCTGTTCCTAGCTTACTACCTACGAAAGAAAGCTATTGTTGTGTGTGTGTGTGTGGGGTGCCCCGTGCCCCACGATGGTCTGGGGGGGGGCGGGTCACAGGTCCTTTCTTGATGTTAACAAAGATTTGGAAGCTGCAGAAATGAAGACAGATTCAGAAGTATAGTGAAAGTGGAAGTAACAAACTCTTGCCAGCAAAAACTCTTTACGTAGTGAGGGGCCCCAGCGTTCTGTGAGCAGACCTAGGGAATAGGTTTATCTAATCTCCCTCCTCCCCTCCTGTAACAGTAATGAGGGATCAAGGTTTAGCACATCCCGATTAGCCCCCCTAAAACATCTAAACCTGCTGGTCTTTTTTTCCCCCTTCCTAGCTTCTGCTTTTATGGTTTTCTACCCCTATGGTTAATAATTAATTATACAAACAGACTGCCTTCCCCTGACCTGTTTCCTATCTGCCTGTCCCCTGCCCTAATTCCCTCAGCTAGCTTCCTCCTTACCTCTATCAATACAGGTTAGCTATCGTGTGGATTGTGCCTGTTACTTTTCTTGTTACTGTGACAGAAGACCTAAGGCAAGCAGTTCAAGGAAGGAAGGGTTGATTTTGGATCGCTCTGGAGGGGACTCCTTCCTGGTGGGGAAGCGCTGCTGCTACATTGTGTCCATAGTCAGGAAGCAGAGATGATAGAGACGAATGCTGCTGTTCAGCTCCCCTCTCTCCCTATTAAAATGGTTTTGAAATTACAATATCATTTATCTCTTTGTCCTTCTCCATCCATCTACCCTCCTTCGTGCACTCACTGCATCAGCCACCCTGGCCCCATCGCCATCTGTCACCTGGTGCCCTCCGTTTGTCTATTGGCTGCTCCTTTCTCGAGGTCCCCAGTGCCCCAGGAGCATCCCATGTGCCAGCCCTCCTCCTGTGCCTCCCTGCCCCATCTCCCCACTTCTGTGCCACCGTGTCCTGGAACTCCTTGTCAGCTCACTTCTGATCCAGTCAGGGCCCTCAGCTTCCTCTCAGCTCTTCCTGAGCCTGGAAGGCTGAGGATGCTTGGGGGAAGAATGGAGCACGGGGCAGTGTGAGCTGTAGTTTCCCCGGTGTTCCAGCGTGCCCAGGAGATGTGGGTTTCTCCTGCCTGCCTCCTTGGCTGGTCTTACCAGCTTCCTCTTCCTGCCTCGGCAGATCCTGAACACCCTCCCTGCTCTTAGCTGAAGTCCAGCCTGCCTTTGACTTCCCCTCTGCTCTCCAGCTCCCTGACACCATCCCCTCTGTTCACAGCCAGTCTCCACTCCCCATGCACCCTACCCTTCCCTCTGCCTCCCCCAAATTCAGCTCTTTCCTTCCCATACTCCTCCTTCCCCTGCTCTGATGAGCAGGCCTCCCTGCACCCCAACTAAGGCTCCAAGACCCCACTCTCTCTTCCCTCAGCTCCCAACTAGGTAATTCACCTGTTTGGCTTTGACCATGATGGGCAGAGGACACTGGGGGAGGTGACCCTGGACCACTGCAGGTTGGTCATGAAGCCCACCGACTCTAATTCTATGAGCCTGTCTCCTCTCACCATACCCAGAGAACCTCCACAGACTCAATTCTGCTGACACCTCCTGCACAGACCCCTCCCAAGGCACCACCAGACCCCCCCACACCTCCCTTCCTTGATTTAGCAGCACTGAGTTCATCCCTAGACAGACTGGCTTACTCACAGGGTCCATTCCCTCCAAACCAGCCTCCTCCTGACACTACCCTCCTCTCCCTCTACCTCCCAGGACATATCTGTCACTCCCCATTTCACCAGAGCATCCTTGGGCTTGGGACATTGGGGTGGGTTTAACATGGTGGAGGGACTGGAGGGCTGGGGGTCCTGGCTAGAGGGACTGAGCTGACTGCAGCAGGTAGGTTGGGGTTTCCTCTTCCCTAACCCTGGTTCTCAACTCTCTTTCTCTTCCTTTCCTCTTCTGCTCATTGCTTCCTCCTTTACACCTGTGAGGTAGAAGGCACTTGGGGCTCAGCCCCCACCATGTGACCTGGGCATTAGAAGTGAGGAGAACCATCATCCAGATCACATCAAGGGCTCAGTAGCCATGTTGACAGGCAGGGGATTAAAGATGTGCATTAAAGGCCTGCACCACCACACCCGGCCCCTTCTCTCCCTTTTATTCAGTCCACCCCAGCCCAGGAGGTGATGCCGTCCACACTGAGGGTGTTTAAACCTTTCTGAAGTACACTGTCACAAGACATAGCTAATGAGTCTCTATGGTGCTTCTAAATTACATCATGTTGACAATCAAAATGAACCATCACATGGATAGGATGTCATTTACCTCTTCCTGTGATGGATGGGGGTGTTGTTTCTGGGTGTGAGAAGTAACAACACTGCTGTAAACATCCTTTCACTATTCAATAGCCAAGTATTCAAGGCTTCCTTGGGTGTGCTGGAGGAGGGACAGGAAGCTTGATTTCAGAGCTGCAGAGCATGTCTCAGCCACCCTCTGTAGAAGCGCTTTGCAGATGATTCACGACTCGAGAAAGAAATGGCACAGAGAAGTGCAACATAAGCAGCATAGAAAAAGCCAACTCCTGGGCTGGAGAGATGGTTCAGTGGTTAAAGGTACTTGCTTGCAAAGCCTGACTGTCTGGGTTCAATTCCCCAGTACTCATGTAAGGCCAGGTGCACAAAATGGTTCATGAATGTGAAGTTCATTTGCAGTGGCAAGAGGACCTGGTATGTTTATTCCCTGTGTGTGTGTGTGTGTGTGTGTGTGTGTGTGTCTGCCTGCATGCTTGCTAATTTTTAAAAAAGCCAACTTCTGACCACACTGATTTGCAGGCAACAGTCCAGCTGTGGTTTGAATTCCATGGCTAAGCTAGAAAGTTCCAAAGGAAACTCCTTAGCATGAATACCGCATGGCTGAAAGATCTGGATAGGAAAGGATGTGAAGCTCAAAAAATAAATAAAATTGGACACCTAACCAAAGTGATTGGAGCTGAGAGCCACAGAAACTCTCTTGCTATTAAAAGTCCCTAACGGGGCTGGAAAGGTGGGTCAGCAGTTAAGGTGCTTGCTTGCAAAACCTGACAGCTTGGGTTCCATTCCCTAGTACCCACAAAACGCCAGCTGCACAAAGTGGTGCATGTGCCTGAAGTTCGTTTGCAGTGGCTAGAAGCCCTGGTGTGCCTATTCTCTCTCTCTCTCTCTCTCTCTCTCCTTACAGACAAACAAACAAATAAATAAAGCCCTAATGCCTATCTGGGTGTGGTGGTGCATGCCTTTAATCCCAGCACCTGGGAGGCAGAGGTAGGAGGATCTCAGTGAATCCGAGGCCACCTTAAGACTACATAGTGAATTCCAGGTCAGCCTGGGCTAGAGTGAGATGCTACCTTGAAAAACCAACCAACCAAACCTCCCTATGGTGGATGTGCCTCAGATTTATAAGTGGATGTTACAAAGCCATTTGGAGAAGGATCTTCGGAGACTGTTTCAGTCATCACTGGCATGAGTTGAATAAGTGACCTGCCAAGGACATGGTCACCAGCTTATGGAGCTATTGGGGGCTGGAGGAACCTTTATGAGGTGGGGCCTAGCTGGAGGAAGTCCAGTCACTGGGGAGCATGCCTGCCCGTGGAGGGAACAGCAGCACTTGAGCTCCGTCTTGGCTTTTTCGTTACCATGAGATGAGCAGCTTTATCACACTATGTCCTCTGGCCACGACGTACTGCTTGGCCACAGGCCGGAAGCAATGGGGCAACTGGCCAAGGTCTGAACCATGAGCCATAATACACCTGTCCTTAAAACGTCACTGAGACATCTCTATCACACTCTGCAAGGCTCAGGGTCCATTGTGGAAGAAGGGGCCGGAAAAAATGTAAGAGCCAAGGGAAGGGGAGGAGTGCTTACAGTGTAATCCTCCAGACACAAAATGGTCTTGATATTCATGACCTCACAGCGCCTGACACTTCCTTCACAAGACCTTCGTAATAGGATTGGAAAATGACGTCATCATAATGGAAGAGAGCCTCATCGGAAAGAAAACAGGATATAATGGAGAGAGGATTTGTGATGGGGAAATGGGGATATGGAAGGGAAATATAGTTTATTGTTTCTACTTATGGAAATTGTAATTATTACTAATTAAGAAAGTCACTTAGCTCATATGTTTTTAAAGTTTTTTTTGAGGTAGAGTCTCTCTCTAGCCCAGGCTGACCAAGAACTCACTCTGTAGTCCTAGGCTGGCCTCGAACTCACAGCAATTCTCCCACAAATGCTTGCACACCTGGCATAAGTTTATACAGTAATGAAAACACCAAGATAACCACAGTGAGCTTATGGTGACTCCCACCTTTAAAGAGGTGTTTTAATTAAATGACATGTTAAAAGTACTATCATGTTCCTCATCTAGAGACCACGTTGGCTTTAAACAATGATATGCTTTCTCATCTTAAGAAATTTGGGTAAGCCGGGCGTGGTGGCGCACGCCTTTAATCCCAGCACTCAGGAGGCAGAGGTAGGAGAATTGCCTTGAGTTCAAGGCCACCCTGAGACTACATAGTGAATTCCAGGTCAGCCTGGGCTAGAGTGAGACCCTACCTCAAAAAACCAAAAAAAAAAAAAAAAAAAAAAAAAAAAAAAAAAAAAAAAAAAAAAAAAAAAAAAAAAAGAAGAAGAAATTTGGGTGAGTGTTTTGTTATCTGTTATCATTTGGGGGGATAGAGCAATTTGTTTGAATCATAGAATTATAAGCTATAATAAGTTTTAAAAAATGTATCTGAAATCTTCACCTTTGTTGTCCAAATATCAAATTATAGGGCTGGAGAGATGGCTCAGCAGTTAAAGTCACTTGCTTGCAAAGCCTGACAACACAGGTTTAATTGCCCAGTACCCAAAGAAAGCCAAACTCACAAAATGACACATGCCTGTGGAGTTTATTTACAGTGGCAGGAAGCTGTGGCAGGTGCCCATTCTCTCTTTCCTCGATCTCTCTTTTCCTCCCCACCTCCACAAATAAATAAAACCATTTTAAAAAACAAATATCAAGTATATGTTTATGTGGTGAATATATTATATCTTATTGAACACTAATCCTATAAAACTTCATTTGTGTGTGTGTGTGTGTGTGTGTGTGTGTGTGTGTGTGTGTGTACATATGCATTCCCCAAGTGCACATGACCAGAGGCCGAAGTGGAACACAGGACATCCTCCTCTGTTGCTCTTCCCGGTTTATTTCTCTGAGACAGTTTCTCACTGAGCCCGAAGCTGCCATTTTTGGGATCAGCGTGGTGATCAATGATTCCCAGTGGTTCTTCTGCCTGACTTCCTCAGGAAGGACCAACTGACCACAGACCAAACCCTCTGGAGCTATGAGCCAAAATAAAAATCCTTCCTGTGGGGTCTCACTCTAGCCCAAGCTGATCTGGAATTCACTATGCTGTCTCAGGCTGGCCTCAAACTCACAGTAATCCTCCTACCTCTGCCTCCCAGGTAGCGGGATTAAAGGCATGTACCAACACACCTGACTAAAATATTTTTTAATATTTTTTGTTTATTTATTTGAGACAGAGAGAAAAAGAATGGGTGTGCCAGGGTCTCCAGCCACTGCAAACAAACTCCAGACACATGCATCACTTTGTGCACCTGGCTTTACATGGGTACTGAGGACTTGAACTCTGTTCCTTCTGCTTTATAGGTAAGCGCCTTAACCATTGAGCCATCTTTCCAGTCCTAAAATATTAAAAAAAAAAACAAAACAAAAAAAAAAAAAGATTGGGTTTGTGTCTGCTTCTCCCCCAATAGCATCAACCCAATCATTGTCTCCTGTGGCTGGGACAAACAGGTCAAGGTTTGGAATTTGACTAACTGCAAGCTGAAGACCAACCATATTGGCCACACAAGCTATCTGAACGCTGTGACTGTCTGTCTCTCCAGATGGATCCTCTGTGCTTCTGGGGGCAAGGATGGCCAGGCTGTGCTGTGGGATCTCCATGAAGGCAAGCACCTTTATACGTTAGATGGTGGGGACATCATCAGTGTCCTCTGCTTCAGCTCCAACCACTATTGGCTGTGTGCCACCACATCACGATCTGGGACTTGGAGAGCAAGATCATTGTAGATGAACCGAAGCATGAAGCTATTATACCAGCGTCAAGGCACAGCCCCCACATGGCACCTGTCCGGCCTGGTCTGCCGATGCTCAGACTCTGCCGGCTACACAGAGGGTGGCAGGTGACTATTAGCACATGCTAGAAGTTTATGGCAGATTTTTACAAATAAAAACTAGCATTCATGGAAAAAAAAGTCTGGGTGTTCCTGGGCACAGGGTTCTTGGCTGTGGGATAAACTATGTGGACAATCTCACCAGGCAGGAGAATGTGAACTCTACGTTGCCTGCTGGGCTTTAATAGTGCTTTTATCTCTGACCATGAAACCTGGGCAGGTTAACAGTTGTTTTGGACCTGGGTGCTGAGGATGAAGTAGACCTTCTCCTGGATGGTAGGCTGGGTGGACGATCATTCTCCTGGTGTTTAGACATAATGCTGGCAACGATTAGAAGGAAGGAGGTGAGTGTGACAGGAGTGGGGAAAGCAGTGGCCAGATGGCCTGAACCCCCAGATGAAGATGGAATATAGGAAACATTTCTGAGAAGAATGTAGTAGGGCAGAAGAAATGACATCAGGTTTGCAGAACTCAGGTGGAGACATCCTGGAAGAAACCTTCCTGGTACTGTGGCAGGGAGTCTGAGCTAGCCATGTTCTAGGAAGCAATACCAACAGTAACTTCAGCCTTCTGGGAATTGCTAAAAGTAGACTACTTGGTCTCACATACCTGCAGCCTGTGCAGGGCTTGTAGAGCCCAGGTAGACAGGTTTCACCAGTGAGCTTGCTCAGTTGAAAAGTTCCCATAAAGAAACAACACATTCTTTTTTTATTTTTTTGGTTTTTCGAGGTAGGGTCTCGCTCAAGCCCAGGCTGACCTGGAATTCACTTTGTAGTCTCAGGGTGGCCTTGAACTCACAGCGATCCTCCTACCTCTGCCTCCCGAGTGCTGGGATTAAAGGCGCGCACCACCACGCCCGGCTAAGAAACAACACATTCTGTATGAGCTGACAACATGCTTTTATTTCACCTAACAGAACATTGTTTTATCTAGAACATCTATGTTCAAGCTGCTGCCCAGACCCACCGTGGTGAACAAAGGAACAGACTCCCCCAAGGTCAAAGCTAATCATCACCTTCTGGCTAGATTTCATATTTGCATCCTCTCCTCTGCTCTTACAGCACTGCCTCACCGAAGCCAGGCCTGAATAGGTCAGATCTCTTTTGGTTTTTTTTCTTTAAGGAAGCTGCACAGGGGCTGGGCAGATTGTGGTAAAAGGCACTTGCTTGCAAAGCCTTCCAACCCAGATTCAATTCTCCAGCTGGGCTGTCCAGCAGGACTGGCATTTGTTTTCAGAGGCAAGAGACCCTAGCAACTCACCCCCATACCTATGCAAATAACAATTTTTCAAAAGTAAGCAGAAGCTGGATATTTGAATTTTTATACTTTAGTCTTTTTAACATGGGACAAGTCAGGTTGAGCCTGACTTTAATAGTGCTTTTATCTCTGACTGTGAAACCTGGGCAGGTTAACTGGCTTGCAGGCCTTTCATAGTTCAGTCACAGCAGATGGACTCTGCTTTAACCAGTTTGTTGAAGGAGGAATCTGCTTACACCATGGTTTCGTTTGAGGATTCCATGAGTGTTGTTTGGAGAGCTGCACATAGCTGTGCAAACAGGACATTTAGGGGCTTGTGTTTGCCCACAGAGCAGAAGTTCTGGTTGCTATCCAAGACCTGTTCTTTCATGTTGTGCTGAACAATCGGCTTTAGAATTAGTTAGAACTGCTTGCTTTTCACCCTCTTCTATTGTACAGTGCATATGAGTTAGCCATTCTCAGGAACAGGAAGCTGTAGGGTTTTGCAGAAATCCATAAAGGGGACTTTGCTTGTAGCATACATTGCAATCGTTGGGGACCAAACTTGATTTACTTATTTATTTGCAAGCAGAGAGAGACAGAGAATGGGCGTGCCAGGGCCTCCTGCCACTGCAAGCAAATTGCAGACGATTTGTGCCATTTACGTGGGTACTGGGGAACTAAACCACACCATCGGGCTTTGCAAGAAAGCACCTTTAACCACTGAGCCATCTCTCCAGCCACTTTTCTTTTGTTAATCAGCTCTTGAATGACTTTCACTCCTAGGTCTGGCCTAAGCCCAGGTAAGGACTAAGCAAGAAAACAAAGCTCTTTTCTCTACACTAAGCAGTCACAGTTTGAATTTTTTTTTTGAGGTAGGGTCTCAGTCTAGCCTAGGCTAACCTGGAATTCACTCTCTAGTCCCAGGCTGGCTTCAAATTCACAGCCATCTTCCTATGTCTGCCTCTTGAGCACTGACATTTTGAATATATCAGACTTAATTTTTTTTAAAATTTATTTTCATGTGTTTGTGTGTGTGTGTGTCGGGGGGGATAATAGGGCCTCTTACCCAAAGTAAGTGAACACCTGTCCAGCTTTACACAGGTGGCTGGCTGGGGAATTAAACCTGGGCCACCAGGTTTTACAAGCAAGTTCCTTTAACCACTGAGTCACTTCCCCAGACTCCTTATCAGACCAGACTTTTTTTTTTAAGGTAGGATCTTGCTCCAGCCCAGGCTGATCTGGAATTCACTATGAGGTCTCAGGGTGACCTCAAACTCATGGTGATCCTCTACCTCTGCCTCCTGAGTGCTGGGAATAAAGGCATACATCAATATGCCTGGCTTTTGTTATTCAATTTTTAAATTGATTTTTTAAAATTTAGTGATTGACAAGAAAACAAAACCTGACAAGAAAACAAAACCATCTGAGACACTAAACTCAGTATTGCAAAAGTAATCCAGAGACAGAGAGCCGGCTTGTCATGGGCCACTGAGACGTAAGGTGTCACCTTTAGCCTGAACCATCTACTCGGAGGTTCATGAGGCAAGACAAAGTGTTCCGGCTGTACACGCTGTGAGAAAATCATGACATTCTGAAGGAAGGACACTGCACTGTAATTTACTTTGCACTTTACAAACTTTATTAAATAACAGGCATTACTTTCATTATCTTATATACAGTATTTAAACTATGCTTTCCAAGATGCATTTTCCTCCACAAAGAAAAAAGCAGGTGAAAAGTGAACTGATATAAAAAAATGGAACCTTCAGTACAAGACCTAGTAAGAATGTTTAAGTACATATAGTTATATACACTCCCACTTCACCTCCAAAAGAATATTTGAAACCAAAGCGCTGAACTTTGAGGAAACATCTAATACGTTTATACACACAGAGCTCTCCGGTCTGCATCGTGGCTCACAGAAGTGACCTGTAAAATGACAGCTTCATCCTAGAGCCTAGAAGGACCACACAGACATTTCATACAGGAAGACATCCACCTTCATGCAGTGGGACTTCGCTATAATAGGTGACATCCAGTTGTGTAACAAAACATATGTGAAGAACCAGACTCAAACATAACCATAATATGAACTACATGTTTAACTACATATGTATACATATGTATACATATGTATACATATATATGTATTAACTACATAGAGACTTAACAGTTGGGGATCTGCATTCCTGGACAAAACTCATGTAATTTCATTTTTTAAAAATAGGTGATACAAATGTATTTATACATGTCTCATGAATCCAAGAACGTGGTGTCTGCCTTTTCTGATATTACCTCATCTTCTCATGTTTAAATAAAAGCAAAGCTTTCAGAACCTGGGATTCAGTAGAGACCTTTCTGTGTGTTGGGGATCAGTCCAAGGGTCTTATCACTGAGTTATTCCATGAGCCCTAGACTTAGTTTCGTGAGCTACAAGGAGAGAGAAGAGTTGGCAGAGCAGGAAACCTGTCTTATGTTGCTATTACGTAAAATGGAATACAAATGTCTTAGGTCCTTACTTGTAAAAAAAAAAAAAAACCAAACCAACAAGATGATTACATTTTTAGGTTTTGCAGTTAAACAAGGGATAGGAGTTAAAAAGAGGAAAAGAAGTATGGAAAGTTGTCACTTATTCAATATTGTTGCTTAGCATTTAATGAAAAGCCCAGATCTCTTTCCTTACATGTAGTATCATAGCTTTTAAAATGGAACTGGTTTTTCTTTAACTAGAAGAGAATGGCATCTGAAGGTGAGGAAGGACCCCGGCCTTCATATACAAGTATATAAAATGAGAATACAAAGGGTACTAGAGAGAATATTCCTACTGCCTTCATGGAGCCTTCAATGAAACAAAGTCATTTTATGAAGTGGCAGCAAATCTGTCTCCATTTTTCCTAGTTTCTTTGATTTTGCTTTTTATTTACAGTGTCTTGCATTTTGTCTTCTCTTCTGTCCAAAAAAAGTTAGATGAGTATATCACAATGAAATGCTGTACAAAGACCATATACAAATTAAAGATACTACTACTCAGAACCCAGAAGCCAAGGGCTCTGTTCTGTTTCTCAAAAAAAAAAAAAAACAAGAAAAAAACAAAAAACAAACAATCCCCCCCCCAAAAAAAACCCAGGAAGAATGTTCCCATGTTATATATAGTTTAGAAAATAAATACATGCCCAGTTTTGTAGTCAATGGTCCCTTAGGGCAAGAATCAAGTATGGAATTTAGCAAGGCCCAAAATTGGTACAGGTGCCTATGGAAAACTGCTTTGGAAAGGGGAACTAAAGTGTTTGTCTTATTTTAATTGAAGGTTGAGTCTGTGATGACAAGAGAAAGACATACAGTGGTATGATGGGCTACTTTGGCTTATTTGGAGTTTTTCCTCTTCCAACTATAATATGAAAAGAGAATCAGGTTGTTCACAGAAGTCTTCCCATTTTATTTAATAGTTAAGCTACTCTGCATTTTACTGAACTCGGTTTTCCTTAAGCCATGAGAAAAATTGTTCATTTCACCCCAGAAATCGCAGCATCAACACAACAAGCAGCGGTCTCTAGGACATGTCCAGAAGCACAGGTAAATAACGTGTCTTTTGTCTTCTCATAGCATACTGGCCCTAGTGCTATATTTTAATCTTTTAATACTCACATAACTTCTGCATGTCCAGGAAATACTACGGGATACCAACACAGGAACCTTCAATCAGAGGTCTCTGGTTTGTTATCTTTGGGTCTTGCCACAAATCTAACAAAAATTTCAAAATTAAGCATAATTCTTTAAATAGCCTTCATTTCGTTTTAAGACCTGTCTAAGAGTTTCCTTACTCTAGGTAAGTCACAAGATAAAACAATTTGGGTCTGCAGGATTAAAACGAGGGGATTGCAAGTATGAACACATGGGCATTACTGTCAGGATATGAACAAAATAACACAGCCATTCTTTAAAAAAATAAAGGTAGCCAAGAAATTTTCAAGTACAGTTGAGCATCAAGGGAATATAACAGATAGTTACCATCAGAAAAGACACCATTAGATGCTGGCTTTTGCAAAGGTACAACATTGGCTGTCTGGTCAGCCAGTTCCAAAACAGGTGTGCCGTAAAAGAAAACACGTTTTCTACCTCTGGTTGTTACAAAATGGTTTGAATTTGGTACATAGATAAAAACACCTCACCAGTACAGGCAACTGAAAAGCCTTGGGGAGGTCCATCCAGGGGAGGTCCATTCAGGAAAGCAGCTCCTGAGAGGAGCCTTACTTAGGCGAAACTGCTGGAACTGAGACACTGAAATTTCTCCCTCAGAGACTGGACGATGTTTTGTTGGTTGGGTGATGGCCCCCTCCAGAGGTAATCATTCAGCTTGTCAGAGTCATTGTAGGCCGTCAGATATGGGGAGAGTTTGCTGTTGGCTGGGTCCTTCGGAGCTGTCAAAGAACAGGGGCGATCAGAGCCAGCACCCATGGTCTTTGGGTCGGATCTCCCTCCGCTGCTGCAAGAGAACCCCAGCTCCGCCTCCTCTTCCTCGGACTTTATTTCTACGTAGTCATCTTCCTCTCCTTCACTCTCTTTGAAGTTGGAAAGGTAGTTCTGGGCTGCGATTTGGGCATTTAGGGGTAGATTTCTGTTGACTACCAGAACTTTCTGAGAGTCTTGGAGTGTGAGATCAGAGCGTTTTTCTGTGTCCTGCTGATGTGAGTCCTGCCAGCTCTCCTCTCTGGGACTTTTTTGTAGAGACAGTAGGTGCTTCTTGGCCGGCTCACTGGGGTAGTTGATAAAGTCCAGGGATTTATTGATCAAGATGGAGGACGATGACTGGGACCTGTTGTAGAGCTGGGGTTTCCCGAGTCCTTTCCGGCCCAGCGAGTTGTAAGGCTGACAGGAGACCTCTTTGTGGGGCTGGCTGACCACCACACTGCATCGCTGCACAGAGCCCAGCAGAGGGTCAGAGACCTGCAGAGATGGCACCGAGCAGGCGGCCGACAGCTGCCTGGGAGGACCCTTGGCCTGGATCTCTAAAGTGGCATATTTTGATCTCAAGTCCTGCTCTGGCCGGGGACAGAAATCTGCTAACTCTCCATTACTATAGGTTGAATGCCAAGGCCAGTCTTCCCCACCACGCTGGGCCGGGGAGGCAGCTGTGGTCCTTAGAAGGGAGGCTTCCTGTGTGTCGGCCCAGCCATCCTTCTGAATTTTAAGGGGTGTCTCCCTGAACACAATCTGGTCATACAGTTGGGAATATTCAGCGATTCTGGCACCTGTAAGGCAAACATTGGAACAGTAAGTATGCACGTTTTCCCTGCGTATCAAGATTAAGTATAGGCACACAACACCCTAACCAGTGCATTCGCACAGCTTAGACAAGTAGGCAAGGCTTTTAGGTAAGGTTTAAGGATGAGTTATCATTGAGCACAAAACAACACTAACAAAAATAGCACACAGTTTAATACAACCAGGAATGGCCACTGCATAATTTACTTAATTTGATCTAATATTATATTAGTTTAACTGAATAGGACTGCAAGTGTGCAGTGAAGATAGTAAAAATTTCTTGTGTCCTTTAAAGCACGAAACAGTGCTGGAGCTGGAAACTAGACCGTCAGCATGGAAGCTGGTCAGGAAAAATAGGTCAAAATGTCATTAAAAAGCTGGGCGTGGTGGCGCACGCCTTTAATCCCAGCACTTGGGAGGCAGAGGTAGGAGGATCATCATGAGTTTGAGGCCACCCTGAGACTGCATAGTGAATTCCAGGTCAGCCTGGACTAGAGTGAGACCCTACCTCAAAAAACCAAAAAAAAAAAAAAAGTCATTAAAAGATATGGGACCACAATGCAGTAGTCACCGCTGGCTTCGTGTCCCTTGTTGGTTCCCAGAAAGATCTAGAAGAGTTGGCTCCTGGTGACTCTTCTGCCACAGCCGGGAAGCCATTGTTTAGGAAGGTCTTTCTCTCAAATATGTCCCAACAAATATTAACTAACACACTCCGTTCTCATCTCTAAGGCACCTGGCACTAAAACCTCTAAGCCTCTAAGAATGGAATACTCGTTCATACACTCAGTAAATGAACGCTCTCTAGTATTGACTCAAGAACAGGGTTTGACAGTTACCTGCACAAAAACTTATTATGACACATGTAAGCAACCCTAATTTAATTCAGTGGGTTTGAGTGGAAGGAGAGGAGGGAGAGAGAGAGCAATGGGGGTGATAAGATCAGAATACATAATATACACCTATGAAAGCTGGGCATGGTGGTTTGTGCCAGTAGTCCTGGTACCCAGGAGGCTGAGGTGGGAGGATCGCTGTGAGTTTAGGCCAGCCTGGGCTAAAGAGTGAGTTCTAGGTTATCTTGGGCTACAGAGAAAACCTGCCTCAAAAACAAATTTTAAAAATATTGCCAAAAAAAAAAAAAAAAAAAAGAAACCACTAATGGTAAACAGTTCCCAGGAACTTCTTAAGGATTTAGCATTTGCCTTTTACAGAACTCAAGTTCTAATACTGGCTTTGGTTGATTTACTTTCTACCTGTGTAATATAGAATGGATTTATTATTGACCTTTTCATTCTACAAGATGATAATAAGATTTAAGGAAATTTCAATAAACTCAAACATCATGTTTTTTTTTTTAAAGTTTCCCATTTATAATTAAATTGGAGACCATTCTCTCCACTGGCCCACTTCTGAGTACAGACATTTGTGATTTTCTGCCATTTCTTTTTGTAAATATATTTTTATTTTTATTTATTCATTTTCAAGCAGAGAGGTAGAGGGGGGAGAGAGAGAGAGAGAGAGAGCACCAGGGCCACCACCTTGTGGGTCTGGCTTATGTGGGTACTGGGGAATTGAACCTGGGGCCTTAGGCACTGGAGGCAAGTGCCTTAACCGCCGAGCCATCTCTCCAGCCCTTTCTGTCATTTCTTTTGGTCTATCTTCTGTCCCCACAGGAAACACCCACTTGTCATCCCTCACCTCTGCTCCCTGCTATCAAGGAAGCATAGCGCCTATGCTCAGATGGCTTAGGTTTTATTGGCCTAGAAATTTCTAGTAGCAAAAACTTGGCAAATTCCTCTTTAAACAGCGTAGTAAAAAATCAGTACCTTAATACCAAGTAAGATTTAGTTGTACCTTAAGAGAAACCATATGAAAACTGTGCTTGGGCACCAGTGGCCCTGCGTAAGCCACCTTCTTAAAGCCTGTCATGTTTCATTAACTCTGAAATCCTATCAGCAGAAGCCAGATCTCCGGAAGAAGCCTTTTCCCCCAACCAGAGCCCCACCGAACCCACGGCTGAATCCGGAGGCTCCAAACGGTCACACCGTTCCAAGGCGATAATGTGAGGAAAGCAGAATTAGCTCAAAATTCAAAATAAAACCCATCCTGGTATCAAGATGTAACCTTAAAGTCTTTTAAGAACAACCAGCTCCGGGTTACCTTAGATAGTCCAAAATTGTATAGTGTCTAAAATATATCCTGTATTCCACCTCCCTTTCTTTCCTCTCATACCCTCTTCTTGGCTTAATCAACCCATGACTCAAAATCCTCCCTAAGCCCTGTCTACTTCAAATCCATCTCCTGATTTCTCTTTTATAAGTATTGTTATGTGTACACTCACACACATGCACATACAGTCTCTTCATAGGCTCGTTTATGACTCCAAAGTCTATGAATTTCTGATCTATGAACAGTTGAGCAACCAGAGTTTCTAGACAGAACTGCCTTCCATACAACTTCATTACCCAGGGAATTTTTTCACCCCCTGATTTTATTTTAAGCATACAGATGGGTGGGTTTTCCCTGAGACCATGTCATTAAATGGCAAGACAGCCTAGAAAATCAGGTCACATCAGGAAAGGGGAGGCAGAAGACGGCTTTAGATTAAGATGCTTCCTATGCATAACTCATACAGGCCAGTTATCTTTGGATGATAAGGAGTTAACCATTTATCAATTCTGAATATAATACTTTCACTAGAAGACAAATCTTGCTTAGTTTGTTTGGGCTCAACCTTACCACCTTAAAAATTTGGTAACAAGCATGATGCCAATGTGAATCAGAGAAGCTTCCAGAACATCGGCTGTAATTAAGCAGACCCTAGTATCTGGATGCACAGGACACAGGTGAGCATGGTCAGCTTCTCTGGCCTAGAAAGCCAAGGTTCTCTTTGCCCCTCGCTCTGCTACTAAGACATGCACATCATCGTCACAGGACACTCTCAGGGCTATCTCTGTTTTTTCTCCTTTTATGAAGGTCTGGAGTTCTTCTCATTATAGATAAAAACTGAGGTAATCCCTTGCCGAGGGAAATATCAAACATGCTGTTTCCAAGACAGATGGTGAAAATCTAATCTTGTTGATATTGACTGAGATGTAGACCTCTGCACGGAAATTTCTCAAGCCTGTACGGAGTTTTCTATCATGTGAAATACCAAAAACACAGGCGCCCAAAGACCTCCTTGGTTTCAAACACTGCCAGGAGTGAGGTCTGACCGAACAAGATAGCTATACGCTACAACAGGCTCTAAAAGGCAGGAGTGACTAGACCTGGTTGGGTGATTTCTAGGTGGAAATCTGACCCAGGGCCTGTAGACCCCGGGCAGAGAGTTCAATAAAGATGCTGCAGAGTTTCAGCAGGTGCACAGGGCGCTCCTCCTTCCGCACAACACCGAGAGCAAGCTCCAGGCAAAGTGGCAAGGCCCACGCGCAGAAGTCTGGAGAATCGGTCCACTCGATTACGACGTCCTGTGCCCAGATAAACGAGAGAGAGAAAAGGAGTCATGATGTCACCTGATTGAAAGTCTAGTGGGCACAGGAAGCGGCCTCGATCACCCAGAACCGAGAGAGATGGCAGGCCCTAGGGACGTGTTCCTGCCAGGTGACAGGGAAAGACAGAACTCTCAGAAGATGGAGGGGGGTAGGGGGACTTCTCTTCTCTGCTGGGGAGAACATCACCACTACATCAAGAAAAGACCCAGATGCAAAGCTGAGAAGATCCAATCGGAACCCAAGAAGACACCAGAAGGCCAAACAAAAGTGAACAGAAGAAAACCCCAATTGGAAATTGCTATGGTTGAAAGGTGATCAAAAATCCCTTTAGTCAAGATAGTTACATGACCTAATCATTTAGCTCTGGGGGGACTGCTTCAACCAAGCATCTTAGTGCCTGGCACATGTGCCAGCCAATCTGGCCCTGTTATTTTAGATATGAGTTGGCTGGCATAACCCACCATCAACAAAAATCTTGGCATTCTAGTTTCCTTGAATCTGTCAAGCTCCAGCCGTTGAAAATGATCAATATACAACTGTTCCCAAGGTCACCAGACGCCTCCCCCAGAGTCCTCTCCTAGCTGGAAGCTCATCTCTTTCTCTCCACACAACAACAAACCCGATTGAAGACAGAAAGAGCATGGGAGGATGTGAGTTACTTTTGGCACATTACAGACTCCCTCCCAACCTAGACTCCCTCACATTCATACAAAAATTACGCTTACTTTTATTAAATAGAACTCAAAGAAGCCTTTAATCCCAGCACCTGGGAGGCAGAGATAGGAGGGTTGCTGTGAGTTTGAGGCCACCCTGAGACTACACAGTGAATTCCAGGTCAGTCTGGGCTAGAGTGTGAACCTACCTCAAAAAACAAAACAAAACGAAAAAAATAAAACAAATAAATAAAAGAGCTTAATGAGTCTTATAAAATCTTTCAGAAATCAATTCCAAACCATCACTTCCCCTGTCAGGAAATTTTACTAAAAGTTAAAAGCACTTGATAATTCTTAAATATTCCCAAATTATAAAATAACTACAAATTTTTTTTTGGTCTTGGAACGTGTAAATTCATTTAAGATTTAGAAATCCTTTTCCTACTCTCTGATTTCCATAGAGATAAACTTGTCAGTTCAAAAGGAAGGAAGATAGTGACATCCTCACATCTAAACGTCAGTGACGTTCCCAAAGGTTCTCTGCTGTTATGAGGACCATTAGCTGAGGCCACTGATAACCCGCCCATCTGGTTTTTGTTTTCTGAGACAAGGTTTTCCTATGTAGCCCAGGCTGGTCTTGAACTTGCTATGTGGTCCAGGATGGGCTCAACCTTGAGATCCTTTTGTCTTCCGCCTAAGTGCTGAGGTGTGTGCCACCACACCTGCCTCAGTTTTTACTTTTAATTTTAATAAACTTATTCCTCTCTTTTCATACTGAGCTAGTCCATCAGAACATATAGGGTAGGCTTGCTTTCTTATATATTTAAAAATATTTTTGAAACAGGGTCTCACTATATAGCCCAGGCTGTCCTGGAACTTGCTAGAACTCACAGAACCTCCGGCTTCCACCTTCTAAGGTTGAGAGTTACAGGCTTGCTCCATGAATCCTGGATAGGGCAAGATTTCCTCACATACTGTGGAAAAATCATGGAGTTTTAAAATATAGATTCCTGGGACCAACCCCAGAAATCTCTTTGTATCTGGAACTGAACAGCTCTTCTGATGAGAGCCACCCCTTGTGCTCTTCCTTCATGAAACCAAGAGCTTTATCCACACCCCAGGGCTCCCCGACACCATGTGTCATTCTGGTCGTTAAAATGTCACATTATGAACTTTTTGTCTCTGCACCGCCCATCTTGCCAACATCTTACGTACCATCCTAGCTAGGCCCACAGGAAGCATAAACGACAATATCAAATGAAATAGCATCGTGAAAGCAGCGATTAAAACGACACGTTGTGGCTGAAATATGTGAGAAGAGCTGATCTGTAGTGTGGACCGTTATTCAGAAAAGCAGTAAAAGACTATTTGAGTCCCAACCCCCTATTCCAAGGACCGTTCCAGCAATCCCACTGAGGAGGGCCTTCAGAGGGCTGGGGACAGGGAAGAGGGAAATGGGGGGACCATCACAAGACTTGCTCATACAATGTATCTAATTATTAACAATAACAATAAATAAGTTGATAAAAAAGACTCTTGTTTGTTAGTAGGAATAGGCACGTCTGTTGAGGTTCTGGAACAAAAATCAACCCTATTCTATTTTTTAATTTTTAAAACAAATTAAAATTTATCATTATTGTTTTTTGCGTGCGTGCGTGCGTGCGTGCGTGCGTGCGTGTGTGTGTGTGGTTTCTGCACAGGTACGTGCCCCTATGCTCGCATGCAGCAGGCTCTGCTCCCCTGTGGTGGCCACAGTAGAATATGGGTGCTCCATTGCTCTTGTGCCTGGTCTTGTTTTTGAGCCCGAGTCTCTTTACTGATTCTGAAATTTGCAGGGCTCTGGTGATTCTCGGATCTCTACTCCCCTGTGGGATGGGGGTTACAGGTAGACTGGGCCATGCCCAGCCCCAGCCCCCTCAGGCCCTCAAGCTTGCACAGGAAGTGCACTTAACCACTGAGCATCTCTCCAGGACTCAACTCTATTCTTATGCTTTCCCACTACAGGTTGCTCATACATAGAGAAATGCTACAGGTTTCACGAGTTTAAACTGCTTCCCTCCCCTCATATTCCAGGTTTCTTCAGAGAAAACCTTATCCTAAAAAATAATAATAATCACGTCTGCAGTGACAATATCCCATGTACACCAAAACCGCAAGACCAGATCACACTCCAGCCTGCGTAACTAAGTGAAGGCCAAGTGAGAAAAGGCCAGCAATGGCCTTGTGGCCTGGGAGGCTTGAGTCACTGTTCTCACAGTGACATTCACTTCAGGGCATGTGGAATCAGAACCCTGCTCTGGCAGCTGGCTGTCAAGAAGGAAGGAGAACAGTATGGACGTACCAATGGCAGGCCCTCCCTGCCTCTTGTCTTCCAGGATGGCTGCCAGGTCTTTGTGAATGGGCTTGGGATGTTGACTGGCAGGCGGCTGCTCCAACTCTGGACTTCTCACTTTTAAAAGCTGGTTCGCTTTCTTGATCTTCTGACTGTACTGCCTTGCCATCATGAAGACCCTGCTCTTGGTCTTGTCTGTGGTCTCCATCCCAGGGTCTGGGTCTGTCTGAGGCAGGCTGCTGTCAGCCAAGTCGTAGGGACTGTCTCCAGGAGGCATGTCGCTGGCCAGAGAGAGTCGGTTAAGACTCATGAAGGAACCTTCTGAAGACATCAGGTCCTCATCCAGGGAGCAGTTGACCCGGCTGGCCCTGATGACCCTGCTTTTCCCAGGCGTGAGGAGAGCCTGGCTCTCGGGCAGGGACAGCCTAGACGGGGCGGTCCTGGCATCTCTGCTCAGCTCAGGGGCGCTCTCGGCCAGCCTGTCCTGCACGTCATCTTTGCACACAGGAAATGCCGCCAGGAGACGGTCTCTCCCTTTGTCTTCGTTTTTCTTGATGTAGTTTTCTAGATCATTCCAGATTTCATCAACTTCCTCAGACAGTTTGTCAGACAGAGCCTTATCTGTGACGGGCAGGCTACAGCTGGGGGAGCTGTACAACAAACTCAAGTAATCACTCTCAGAGGGGGGCCCATGATGGAAAGAGGTGTCATCCTCATTGAACTGGAGGTTCTCGTGGGAGACAAATGGCCTCAGGCTGTCACAGCAAGCAAAGTCAGCTTCCAGACCCAGAAAGGTGTTCCTCTTGGGTCGCTTGAGGCTGCTACATTTGAAGTCCAGTGACGGCAGGTCTGGAAGCCCTATGGTGTCATAGATATTTTCCTCCACCACCTGGAGCTCATGGATACTTTGGTTCGATGCTTCTCGACCACCAGAAGCTGCATCTCTCTTTGGGTATAGAGAGCTTGAACTTGGGTCAGCTTGCCTCTTTGAGAAGGCCAACTCCGGGGTGCTCTTGGGGCGAGCTGAGTCTCTGGCTGATTTGGGGGGATTAGACTCAGCTTCCTCCTGCTTTGTGACCATGAGCTTTAAGTCCTCATAACTTACATTATCATAGACGTGGTCTATATCATCAATTGTCAGTTCTACAGAGGACCCAAAGGGATTCACCCCTCCCTGTCCCTCTGTTTGAGGGTCATTAGGTCGTTCCCTCTGAGGACTGTACTGAGAGCCATCACTGTCCCTAATTCTTATTTCAGGTGGGCATACGTTGCTTTCCCCAGCACTGCTGGCCCGTCGGACAATCCTGTGACCAGAGCTAGAAGTTTCTGTGGGCTTGATCTGTCCCAGATGCCAGCTACAAGGGCGACTGGAGGTGCTCTCCTCACACAGGCTGGTGGAATTCAAGTCCGAGGAGGAAAAGGATGGGACGAACATCTGGTAATCATCTTCGTCGTCCTCATTCTCCTGAGGGGACCGGCGGCTGGGAAACAAGGCCTGGCGAATCTGGTGATCAGTCCAGATGTTTCTGATGGCGCCACCATCACGAAGCACGCTGATGATGGCAGCACTGCTGGGTTGGCTGTTCCTCTGGGCAGGGGAAGGCGTGGCAGAGGTCAGCTGGGGAGAGCCTTCCCCTCGAGAAACCTGAGGGAGACAGGAACACAGCAACTGGGTTACTATATACCATGGGGAAGACAAAACCATTCAGGTGTTCTTAAAAATTGATTTAATTAATTTCTTTGAGGGAGGGAGGGAGAGGAAGAGAGAGAGAGAGAAAGAGAGAGGGAGAGAGAGAGAGAGAGGGAGAGAGGGAGAGAGAGAGAGGGAGGGAGGGCACACCAGGGCCTTTAGCCACTGCAAATGAACTCCAGACACATGTGCCACCCTGTGCATCAGGCTTTACATGGGTGCTGGGGAACCAAACTCGGGTCTTTCTGCTTTGCAGGCAAATGCCTTAACCATTGAGCATTCTCTCCAGCACCCCCGTCAGGTTTTTGAAAAAGAGGCAGAATGAACAAGGAACATTCCTTCTGGAACTAGACTATATGCAATTTCCAGATACCCTCTAAGCGCACTGTTCACAATCACTCAGTTCCTACAGATTCACTTTCTCTATTTGGTCAGTAGGAAGGCTAGAACTCAAGGCCAGCTCTAACTCCAAAACCTTCGCCCCAAAGTAAGGTAGGGTCTT
Source organism: Zapus hudsonius (assembly GCA_004024765.1). Classification (NCBI taxonomy): domain Eukaryota; kingdom Metazoa; phylum Chordata; class Mammalia; order Rodentia; family Dipodidae; genus Zapus; species Zapus hudsonius. Next base: position 12,942 of record PVHP010008171.1, on the reverse strand, counting down.
TCACTGAGACTTGAGCTCACCCATCAAGCTACACTAGCTGGCCAGCAGGGCTCAGGGATCCTCCTATACTCTGAGTGCTGGGATGGCAGGATTCTGGAAGCTGACAATGTATATCCAATAAATCATTAGTAGACCTGATGAAGCCCTGAGATTAAGAAATAATCAATGGAGGCGTGGTCATGACATAGAAGTATATCGATACCTTAAGTTTACCCGAGCCCAGGTGATTATGTTTTCCTCTGCTTTTCCACATTGCATTCTGGCTATTTAATAAATTGATAATATGGGACTGAAGAGATGGCTCAGCGAATAAGGCCCTTGCTTCCAGTGCCTAAGGCCCTGGGTTCAATTCCCCAGGACCCACATAAGCCAGATGTACAAGGCGGCAGCCCTGGCTTGCTTTCTCTCTCTCTCTCTCTCTCTCTCTCTCTCTCTCTCTCTCTCTCTCTCTCTCTCTCTCTCCCCTAGAAAAATGAATAAAATATTAAAAAATAAAAATAAATTGATAATAGCTGTCATTTATAGAACAAAGGCTCTGTGCCCAATACTCTATTAAGCACTTTAAAAAAGCCATGTCTTAGAACTGGAGAGATGGCTCAGAGGTTAAGGTGCTTGCCTGCAAAGCTTAGTGATCTGAGTCTGATTCCCCAGTACCCACATAAAGCCAGATACACAAAGTGAATGAATCTGGAGTCCGTTTTCAGCTAAAGGCCCTGGTATGCCTATTTCTCTCAGTCTATCTCTCTTCTCTCTCTCTCTCTGCTTGCAAAATAAATAAAAATATTCTCAGAACATGTATTGTAATATTACATCTTTATAACAGTTTTGTAAACTAGGAAACTAAGTCCTTCTAAAGTTAAATGCTTTGTTTATAGACATCATCCAGTTTATGAATGGTAGAAAAAGGTTTAAATCCAGGTCTTAACCTCAGCTGCATATAGAGTTAGCTGCTATGAGCAGAGGGGTCAGAATAAATATTCTAGAAGAAATATTAATAGAATATTTCTAGTAATATTTTTTAAAATTACTGTTTTGTATGTTTTATTTTATTTATTCATTTTCAAGCAGAGAGAGAGAGAGAGAGAGAGAGAGAGAGAGAGAGAGAGAGAGAGAGAGAGAGCGCACCAGGACCACCACCTTGTGGGTCTGGCTTATGTGGGTCCTGGGGATTGAACCCGGGGCCTTAGGCACTGGAAGCAAGTGCCTTAACCGCTGAGCCATCTCTCCAGCCCTCTAGTAATATTTTAATGTTAATTAAAAATTAATATTTACTAATAATTTACTAATAAGAACAGTTCCTACAATATAAGCTTAGCAGCCATGAGTAAATCTGATCTTTCATTCGGGATCACTCAGTACGTCATTGTTAGGAGATAGAATTTTGCTACTGAAGGATGCCCAGTGTTTTACTTGCTTGACTTCTGATTTTCTGAGGTTCAGTCCTCCCCTTATGGATTTATTTGAGCAAAGCCTTAACCACTAAGCCATGTTCTTCCTGCCTCAGCCTTCCGAAGAGCAAGGACTCCAGGGACCACCACCCCCAAGTTAGGACTAAGGTTTTGAGAGAGGAGCTATAGTCAGGAGGCAAGAGCAGGGTGAGACACACCAAACTGCTCTTTGCAGGGTTGCTTCCTAAGCGAGATGACCACTCCTGAGGCAGCACTGGAGCACAGGGCTGAGAAGTTACCTGCCCTCATTCCCTCCATGAGATGAAGGGGAGGAAGTAAGCTAATAAGGATGAGATCTCCCTTTAATCAAATGTAAAGAGTTAAAAATTCTAAATGTATCAAAGTGTCAAAATGGAATGTGATTTACACTTCAGGTGGCTGGGATGAGCGATACAGAGAGAGGCTACCAAGAAAGAAGGTGCCCACAGGAGACATTTCGGAAGACACGTGACAGACAGTGCTTACCTTCTGGATGTCTTGGGCTGTTTCTGAAAAATAAAAAAGTTTGTGGTTAACAATTAGAGATGTATCTTATATGTAGGTAGGCATTGATATATATTTTATTTATTTATTTGTGTGTGTGTGTGTGTGTGTGTGTGTGTGTGTGTGTGTGTGTGTGTCACAGCAAACGAATGTCAAGCCAGCTTTATGTGGATGTTGGGTCATTGAACGTGGGGCAGGCAGGCACCTTCAACTGCTGAACCATATCCCCAACATCATACTAGTATTTCTTTTCATTTTTTTTGGTTTTTCGAGGTAGGGTCTCACTCTAGTCCAGGCTGACCTGGAATTAACTATGTAGTCTCAGGGTGGCCTTGAACTCACGGCGATCCTCCTACCTCTGCCTCCCAAGTGCTGGGATTAAAGGCGTGCGCCACCATGCTAGTATTTCTATAGGAATTATATGCTTCCTAACATGGAAGCTTGAGACTTTGACCCTTTGAATTTATTCTTCAAAAACACCCCTCAGTCATACCAGTTACATATCCTCCACTGTAGCAAAAGCACTTCACATTATCTGAGCCAAAGGTGTTTTCCATAATCCCCCCAAACAACAATCCACTTCATGGCAACAAGTTCCAGAAGCTTCCTAACAAAAACATATACTACTTGTAAAAAGAAGTGCATATGCCATAGGCCATGAGTCACATAAAGATATGAGGTTTCTGTTAATGGCTAGACATTTTATTCATTTTTACTGAAAGATAAGCCTTTATTAACATGATCTCCCGGCCTGTGCTGATGAGTACAATAGCAAGAATGGTGAAGAAGGCCAGGTGCGGTGGTGGACACCTTTAAACCCAGTACTCAGGAGGCAGAGGTAGAAGGATTGCTGTGAGTCCGAGGCCACCCTGAGACTACCTAGTAAATTCCAGGCTAGCCTGGGCTGGAGAGAGACCCTACCTCGAACTAAAAAATGGTCGGGATGGACTCACAGAGCTACATCTTATAGATAACCCTCATTCCAAACATTTCATCATGGAAGTTTCTGAAGTCCTTCTCGTCCAGTATGTCTCTTTCCCTTAGAGGTGGCCAGAGTTACCAGTCTAATATTCATCTTTCTGAGTCCTACACACACTGTCTCTGCCCAGTTACAAGACCAAGTATTTGAGTTTTAAAAAATTATGACGCAATGCACAGCACCATATTTTTTGTAAACATACAGACGCGTGTTAGTGTGCCAGCAGACAGAGATCCACTTTATTCTTTTATCTTTTTTTTTTTTTTTTTTTTGGTTTTTCGAGGTAGGGTCTTACTCTAGTCCAGGCTGACCTGGAATTTACTATGTAGTCTCAGGGTGGCCTTGAACTCATGGTTCAATCTAATAAGATTTCATTAGATAATAGAGATGTTAATCTCTTTTATGTCAGATATGCTGCAACTAATTTAAATCAACTGACTGTACATTTTAATAATTTAAATCGCCTAACTGTACATTTTAATAATTTATATCATCTGACTGTACATTTGAGATGTTTTTGCTCATAGAAACGTCACTCTTCCTATAATCCAGCTACAAACTTGTCAGCCCATGAGTCATCTGACAGGCATTTGTGTGTGTGTGTGGTTTGACTTGGAATGAACAAGTGTGAGAAATGCAGATAGATTTTGGGACTTACCACTGGTCTTCAGAACTTTGTGTGATCTTGAGGAAGGTTCTGGGAGAAGAGAAAAGCCAGCATCATTTGCCAAACCCAATCAAAGTGGTTTTTTTTTTCTTTTTTCTTAGAAAGAAATTATCGACAGATTCACTGAGCTCTAGAAGCCGGGCTTTCACAGTTTCCTAAGTTCACCTTGCCCAGAGATATGAAGGTACAAAAAATTCACTCTGTCACCTGGAAACCTTCTTCACTTGTAAGGTACCCGGCACACTGGTGTCATGGTTTCCCACTCTTTATCACTTGTCTTCCTTTCTCTTGTGTGCGTGCCTCTATGAGCAAGTACCTGTTTGCCTTTCATGCTGGTGTGAGAAAACTGCCTATTGTACACAGGAAAGATACTTTGGTTGGAGTCACCAATCTGCAAGGCGAAAACAGTGCTCATGAGAAGCATGGGGAGCTGGTCTTGGGTCCCTCTTGTGCTTTCTTCAGTGTTGTTTAAATTCTGGAAAATTCCAAATTCTTAAGTACTAAGTCAACCTCCTTTCTGTGTTCTTGATAGTCTCTTGTATTATCAATATTTGCCTATCTTTTGTTGTTTTGGGGAACCCAAAGATATTTTCTATAATTCACAGCTTCCAGCTATATATCTTTGGTCCACATTGTTGTACTATTTCCCATGAAAGGTAAAATGGAAAATGTGTTATGACTTGGTAAATGATCAGGGATTTTGAAGGAGGATGATTATAAAATAGGAGACAGTGACATTTGTGAAGGAGTTTGCAGGTACATCTTTACAAATGAATAAAGGATATAGATATAATTTAAAAAAAATTCACTCTGCTAACATGGTAGGCCAGATGTTAAAGAACCAGGAGTCGTACTAAATAAATAAATAAATAAATAAATAAATAAATAAATAAATAAATAAATAAATAAATAAATAAATTCAAATGCTACTTCACTAACTTACTGACCAGTAGAGCAACCCATGCTTTTACTCTTACTGTGGAGGTTTGAGGCAGGTCTCCCCAATGCACTCATGTGTTCTGAATGCTTGGTCCTCAGCTGATGCAGTTTGTTGGGGGTGGGCTTAGGGGTGCTATAACCAGCTCCCTGGTGCTGGTGTTTGGCTCGCTCTCCTGTTGTGGCAAGGAGTCCAGATATGATTCCCTAGCATTCAGGTGCACAAAGCGGCATCTGGAGCTCCTTTGCAGTGGCAAGTGGCCCTGGCATGCCCATTCTCTCTCTCGCCCTCTCTCCTTGTAAATAGAAATATAAAAAAATACACCTTCAACTTAAATAAACCTACAAGGGTGACAGGAACACTTCATGAAGTCTGTTTAGCAAATGTACATTAAAACTTTGGGCTTGAATCTATCTCTCTCCCTCTCTCTCTTTAATATTTTGTCTCTTTTTTTTCCTATTGGAGAATCTGTTTTTCTTTTACCAAGGGCAGTTAAAACCAAAGACAACCAAAATCTACCAACAAGACCAGAAATGATAGCTGACTCCCCAGCAGGAGATGAACCTGCCAGGTGAAACCACAGAGGAATTGGCGAGATGAGCAAGAGTGCTGCTTCCACAGGAGCCTGACAACCTGCGCCAGGATAATGGTGACAGATACACTGAGGACCCCCAAAACATACCAAAGCAGAAATCCAGAAGCTGCTAAGCGCTCAACCATAAAGTAGACTTAAAACATACCATCAAGGCTTGGGGAATTTTGTGGACAAGGGGGCGAAAAGATTGTAAGGGCCACAGGGTGGGAGAGCATTGCCACCCTCCCCAATGACCGACTGCTGCTCACACAACTCATACCCTACAACCCCATGGTGCATCCCAGCAATCCCACTGAGGAGGGCCCTCAGTGGAGTGGGGGCACAGAGGAGGGAAATTAATGTACCAACACATGATGTGTTCATACAAAGTTTCAACTTAATAATAAAACAAACCTTTTGACTTGAATAATCCTTTGGGGGCCTCAATCACTTGATAAACGTTTGTGAGCATGGCAAATAAGCTCTGCCAGTGGCAAGGATGTGTGGCACAAAGCAAGAGCTGGTTGGTTCGTTTTAGACCCACTGGGAGAGTTAAGCAGAAGAAGATTTAAAAGCAAAGCTGGAGAGGCTTGTGCTATAAGGTAGCCTCAGATGTATTCACTTGGAATTGAACTTAAAAAAAAAAAATGCCAGCAAAGGCCTTCCTGGTGGCCAGAAGGGGACTTCCTCTTCCAGTCCCCACTAACACGACACTTTGATCCCAGCCTCCCACTCACCGGACTTTCTTCTCAGCCGATAGGGTGCAGAGCCTTCTTTGGTGCCGCAAGATGCTTTCGTCTCTCCCTCAGGACTGTAACAGAAGCCTGGGTGGTCTGTAATGGCAAGCACAGTCGTGAGTGGGAGGTGACACATTGATCCCCTCCTTGCCTTCAGACACCGCGAAGTGCAGCCCCAAACGTGGGGTGGGAACGGAGTTTAGAACTCTGGGCTGCACCAGGAAAACCAGTCTCAAGGTGTAAGGATTCTGGCAGACAATTAGCATGGACCGCTTAGGGGATGCGAAGAGGGGGCCTTGTGCTTTGGGTGCTGGGGGTGGAGTAAGAGCTGGCCCTGGGGTATGTCTGACAGTGTTAGTTGGGGCAGAAACTGGACTTGTGACCAGCCACCGAGTGGCCAGGTCCAACCAGGGTGTCAATGTCGAAACACATCCATGTCTTAGGAAGGGGCCATAATGTCTGCTCTAGTTGTCAGATGGTGAGTGGACAGCTTCTGCTTGCTTTTTGTTTGTTTGTTTGAGGTAGGGTCTCACTTTAGTCCAGGCTGGCCTGGAATTCACTCTGTAGTCTCAGGGTGGCCTTGAACTCACATCGATCCTCCTACCTCTGCCTCCCTAGTGCTGGGATTAAAGGCGTGCGCCACCACACCCAGCTGATTGTGCATCTGGCTTTATGTGGGAACTGGGGAATTGAACCTGGATTGGCAGGCTTGCAAGCAAACACCTTTAACTTCTGAGCCACCATCTCTCCAGGCCCAAATAACCTAATTTTAATTTTATTTTTATTTTTTGGTTTTTCAAGGTAGGGTCTCACTCTAGTCCAGGCTGGCCTGGAATTCACTCTGTAGTCTCAGGGTGGCCTTGAACTCACAGCAATCCTCCTACCTCTGCCTCCCGAGTGCTGGGATTAAAGGCGTGCGCCACCACGCCTGGCTTCTATTTTGCTATAACTGACATTTTACAAACTTTAGACAGAACATGTGATAGACGTAAATAGATGACAGCATCTCAAATCATGTTAAAGAAACAAGATTTGGGCTGGAGAGATGTTTCAGCAGTTAAAGGCACTTGCTTGCAAAGCCTGATGGGCCAGGTACGGTTCCACAGTATACACAGTACACATCTAAAGACAGATGCACAAAGTGTCACATGCATCCGAAGTTTGTTTACAGTGGCCAGAGGCCCTGGTGTGCCCGTTCCTTCTGTCATTCTCTGGCCTTCTTGCCCTTTCTGCTTGCAAATAAATAAATAAAAAGAAACAGTACTTACGAATGGCATCCATTTCCAGTATGGCTTGCTTGGCCTGAAAGAGAGAAAGCATAGCTATAATTGCAACATTTCTTTCTTTTTTTCTGTCATGACTTTCTTTCATTTTTTAAAACAAGTCGAAGATTATCATAGTATGTATTACATTCTTTTTTATATTATTTATTTATTTATTTGCAAACAGAGAGAGAGAGAGAGAGAGAGAGAGAGAGAGAGAGAGAGAGAGAGAGAGAGAGAGAGGGGAAATCCAGATACAGACGCCACCTTGTGCATCTGGCCTATGTGGGTCCTGGGGAATTGAACCCGGGTCCTTAGGCACTGGAGATAAGTGCCTTAACTGCTGAGCCATCTCTCCAGCCCTCTTTCTTTTTTTAAATTATCCATAATGAGATAAATTTAATGAACAAATAATGAGTTGTTGTCCCCATTTCCCCAATGTCCCTCTTCCCTATCCCCAATCAGCTGGATATCCTCCTCCGAGGGTAGTTTGGATCAGTCCTTGGGGTAGGGGATTATGGATAGCCTAGGAGTCAGCCTGGTTCCACCCACCTTAGTGTGATGCTACTGAGGGGGGCGATGTCTCTGGGAGTTCTCCCCCACCATGGTTCTTACAATCTTTTCGTCCCCTCTTCTGCTCAGTTCCCTGAGTCATGGTGGGTGAGTATTAAGGCTGCTTTATTGTTGAGGTCTTAGGGGGTCTCTGTACTTTTGTTTTAGGTTATGTTGAGAATCACTGGTGTCTGTCTGGCTTATCCGTGTTGGCTGATTGCCTGTGGTTATGGGTCTCTTGTTTGTCCCACCATTCTCTGTGGGGTTCCATATGGATCCTCCACAGTAGGTCTGGTGTGGCTGCAACATGTATTTCTTTAACTACCGGTACTAACACTGATTTTACCCAACCTGATATATGGGCTAGAGAAAACACTAAAACCTCAGCATTTTGTTTAGTCATGAACACACAGTTCAGGAGACCCAAGCGAATGACCATCTCACTGTGGGTATATTGGGGGTGGGGAAGCAGATGTGACCTATCTGGAGCATTCTCACCCTGCAAGAAGGAAGGAGAGAGATAGATAGGGCTGGTTCCTAAACCTGGCTGAAATCAGGATCCGTTGGGCACTTGTTAAGAAACACGGATTCAGGGCTGGAGAGATGGCTCAGCAGTTAAGGCACTTGCCTCCAGTGCCTAAGGCCCCTGGTTCAATTCCCCAGGACCCACATGGGCCAGACCCACAAGGTGGTGGCCCTGGTTCTCTCTCTGCTTGAAAATGAATAAATAAAATATTTTAAACAAACAAACAAAAAAAGAAACATGGATTCTAAGCCAGGATTTCCAGCATTTGGGAAGCAGAGGTAGGACTGTTGTGAGTTTAAGGCTAGCCTGGGATTACAGATTAAGTTTCAGGCCATCCAGGGCTAGAGTGAGACCCTACCTCGAAACAAACAAACAAACCAACAAACAAGCAAACCAACACTATGCGGATTCCAGCTGGGAGCATAAATCCAGCTCTCTCTTGGGAGGCTGAATTCATATAGCCTGGGCTATAGAGTGAGTTCCAGGTTAGTATGGGTCAGAGTGAGATTCTTCCTCATAAATAAATAAATAAATAATAAAGAGGGAGAGAACTCCATGAATTACTCGATGATGGGTAAGCACTTTGTGGGGAAGCATGTATGCATGTATGTATGAAACAAACATGTGGCTAGTTCCAAAAATTCCCTGGTAAAGTCATCCAAAACAAAGCATTTTACTCCTAAAATCTTGACATGTAATTTCAAAAAAGTACTGTTCCTATGCTTTCCACTAGGTGGCAGCCAAGGACCATCATGGAATCCAGATTTGGGAGGCATTGAATGAGTCATTAACAGCTGTGTTGACATTAGATGGGTGATAACATTTTTGTTTGATGCTTAAAGTGTCCTATTATACATTTATTTGATTTCATAGAAATATATTTTAGAAGTTTTAAGAAAATAATAGTCTTGATGAAAGACGCAAAATCTTTCATTGAATAATCCTGCTTAAATAGGATTAAGAAACGATTGTAACATTATAGTCCATAAAGTATATTAAGTAAGTATGTTTTTACCACCATTGGAACAATATGGTTAAGAAGGTCTTTGGAGCCAGATACCCGGGATTTGAAGCTGGACTTGGTCATGTACTAGTTGTAAAACTTGGGAAATTTACTGTCTTTGAACCTCTGTCTTTATTTCTCTAAAATGGGTAAAACAAGACCTATGTCATAAGATATTTTAAAAAATATTTATTCATTTTCAAGGAGAGAGAGAGAGAGAGAGAGAGAGAGAGAGAGAGAGAGAGAGAGAGAGAGAGAGAGAGAATGAACGAACCAGGGTCACCACCTTGTGGCTCTGGCTTATGTGGATGCTGGGGAATTGAACCAGGGGCCTCAGGCACTGGAGACAAGTACCTTAACCACTGAGCCATCTCTCCAATCCTGTCATAAGATATTTTGATGAGTGTGAAGTAAGAAAACAAAGCACTTATTCCAGTGTGTATGTGGTCAGTAATTTTTAGCTTAAAACAAACATTTGTATTCTAAAATGCATCAGTAACTTGGATGCAAAGCACAACCTTCATTGTATGTGTTTGAAGACAGACAGGTATTAGGTGTCTTAAGATAAAGGCAGGGAGAGCCTCAGGAATCCGTGCTCCTAACGCAGGAGAGACAGGACAGGCATGTAAGCCAGTCTCTTCTGGGAATGGATTGCCACTAACTTTGAGAATCTGTATAAGCAGTTTTGGTTTTCCCAGGAGACTTGTAAATAATAGGTGTGGCATATGTATCCGAGACACTGAGCTATCAGAAGGGCGTTCTAAAGTGCCAGGAACCCTATGACTAACCCCGAAGAAAAGGTAATCCTGGTGAAACACACACATCTGGGCACATTCATTTCCTGAATACAAAATCACTGTGTGGACTGGCCTTAAACACTTTTCAAAATATCCAGAGGGCAAGCTGGGCAGAGTAGGCAGACCTGTAAATCCAGCTCTCAGGTGGCCAAGGTAGGTGGGTTGCCAGTTCAGGGCCAGCCTGGGCCACCTGGTGAGATCCCATCTAAACAAACAAGCAAGGAGACTGAGGGCAGAATGGATTTTTTTTTTCCTCTAATTTTTCCACTGGTTCTACTCTCATGATTACAGTCCTATTTTTGGCTTTTCCTCCCTTCTCCTGGCCTGTCATGGATTTTTGTTCATCCCTTCACCTGAGTCTCTTGGCCACTTTATCTCTAATAAGTTTTCCTCCACTCTAGAGCAGTAATATGTCATCAAGGCCCACCCTGGAACTGATCACACCATAACTGTCATCTTTCTTCTCCCCAGCTCATGGAAGATGTGTGCGTTTAAATATTTATTTATTTATTTGCAAGCAGAAAGAGATAGAAGAGAGACACCAAGAGAGAATTGGTATGCCAGAGCCTCCAGCTGCTACGTCTGGCTTTGCAAGTGTACTGGAGACTTGGACCCAGGATGTTAGGCTTTGCAGGCAAGTGCCTTAACCACTGAGCCATCTCTCCAGCCCCGCAGATGATGTTTTCAAAACTAACTTCTATTCCTCTGCCTATGGCCCTGTTCCTTCCTTCTCCCCAGCGCTCATCCTACACACGCTCCTGTTAGCCACCCTATCTTCCTGCTTCCTTCTCCTCCCAGGCTTACCTACAAGGTGTGCTTCACACAGGCAGCAAGCATTACTTTGATCTGGCCTCTCTCTAAACTGTACTTTTTTTTCCATTCTAAACTTTGTGTAAAGGATAAAGTACACCATCCAGCCTGTTCCTCATTCTCTCATCCTTCTCTTCCTGGTGGCCAAATCTGTTTCTTCCTTTGAATGTTTTAAAAAAATAATTTATTTGAGAGAGAGAGAGAGAGAGAGAGAGAGAGGGAGAGAGAGAGAGAGAGAGAGAGAGAGAGAGAAAGGAAGAGAAAGGTCATACCAGGGTTTCCAGCCACTGCAAACAAACTCCAGACACATGTGCCACCTTGTGTAGCTGGCTTTACGTGGGTACCAGGGACTCAAACTTGAGTCCTTCTGCTTTGCAGGCAAGCGCCTTAATAGCTAAGCCATCTTTCCAGCCCACCTTTGAATCATCTTTGACTGCTCTCAGGCGGTGTTTTTCTATTCCTTTCCCCTCAGGTTTGTTAACTACCCACCATCGTACCTACTGCTCTATGCACCGTAGCACCCACCCCCCTACCCACTGGCTGTTATCCAAACACCTGCCCCGGTTCTGATCGCTTGATGGGATGGAATCCCAGGATCTCTGCTTCCTTTATACATTGTCGTGGGTCCTCCTATCAGACCTTAAGGCTTCCGTCACTGTCTCTGCTGATTCTTGGCTCCTAGAACCTGACCACCCATCTCAGCACCCATCAAACCAGTTGGGCCTCCTCTGCAGCCTGTCCAGCCAGTCACTCCCAGGATGGGTGCTCTGGGTGCAACTCCTGATTCAGCCTCAGAGGGTTGAACCTGTTCCCTCAGCCCGGGTGACCTGTGTCACATCTGCTCCCTGGGTTGTCCTCCCTGGTCTCCTGGCCTTCGAGTCCCAGCACCAGCTGTATTTGATGAGCACAGTGTCACCTGTCACTCCTCTTTTTGTTTGCAGGATTCTTTCCTCAGGGTTCTCCTTTTCCTCCCCCTCCCTGCCTCCACTTCCTAAGCACATTCCTCAACCTTCAAGAATGAAGTGAAAGGCATTTGCCTTCCTCCCCACCCCCTTCCCACTGGCCTGAATTGAACACTTGGTCCTTCGCAGACACCTGGCTTTTTCCTCGCTGAGCAAACAGTTGGGGTGACTGGGGCAGCTCCCTCCCTGACAGTAAATTCCTTTCCTGCCAGGCCCGCTCTGGCTTCCTCCAGCACCCACAGATCATGAGGCCCCTCAGAGGGGTGTTATCAGCTCTCTGCACATTTCCTTGTGGTCTTTCCCTCTGTTTTCTTCTCTCAATAATCCCCCAAAGAAAAACCGCAGTCCCATTTCCTCCACAGTCTCCCCTTCGGCGTGACTTGTGGCCAACATCTCAGATTTGCTTTCGGTTACTTTGTTTTTTTGTGTTTGAAGTGGGGTTTTGTTATATAGTTTTTGGGCAGGACTTCACAATCCTCCTGCCTCAGCTTCCCAAGGGCTGGGATTACTGGGTGGATACTCCAGTGTGAAGGGAAGCCTTGCTTCCTGGCAGGCTGCCTCCCTGGGCCCCTCATCCCTCCAGCGTCACCCTGTCTCACCTTAGCTGGAATCTTCGCTGCATGGTTCTCTAGAATCAGCCTTTTCAGGTGCAGCACCCATAGGCGCTTGTCTTGCTGGGATTTGGCCTACAGGGGACAAATACAGGCAGGTGTGAGACAGCTGGGCCTGGGTGGGGAGGGGGGAGAGAGAGGTGTCTTGGGGCTCCAGGAGGCCCGGATGTTACCTGCACTGTGTGCTGCAGCTTGGGGTTCTTGTAATGAAACACACTGAAGCTGAGGGGCTCCTTGGGAATCACCTCCACCAGCATGAGGTTTCCACACTGCAGCGAGACAGACAGACAGACAGACAGACAGACAGACAGACAGACAGACAGACAGGAGGTAAGCTCTTGAGGGCATGGATCGGGCCACCCTGGGGCTTTGCCCGCCCTGGTGATCAGACCTACCAGGATGTGAGCTTTGTATGTAAACGTGTCATCTCTCTTCTTGGTGATGAGAAGCAGCTTGTCCAGGAGGAAGAGGGTGCGCTCGTTCTTGGCCCGCTGGATGCGGAAGGTTCCCTCGAGCACCAGCTCCCCGTAGCTGGTCAGGTCTGGCCCCTTCCAGTTCGTGAGCAAACTCTGAATCTCCTGAGAAAGGGGATGC